>WNWK01000595.1:335000-429773 GCA_009830355.1 Cherax destructor
AGGCTCGATCCTTCGTTCGCTAATAACCAGATAGAAACTCGACTCTGGCAGCCAGGTTTTTCCTCTCAGGAGGGACAGTGGTGGGTGACTCCCAGGATGGACGACAGCACAGTGCACCTGTATAATACATCACGACTTCATAACATTTCAGAGATTATATTATTGTTCAAGATCAAGGAAGTTTAGGAAGATTGCAATTATTTTTTTTCAGTGAGTTTCGAAGCCTCTTTTAAAATGTCTGTTTTAGCCAATACTAAGAGAAAGAGAAATGCAAATCTTCTCACTGATACGTTTATGGCGGTCCATATAGATAAATGGTTCAGATAACCGATAAGTTGATAAATTAGACACATGTACAACACTTGGGTATTTTTTATTGAGGAAACGTTTCGGCACACAGTGGCTTCATCAGTCCAATACAATGAAGAACAGTGAAGATCGGAAGGAGTTTGAGGTACTCAGTCCCTAAACCTTGAAAAGATTGATGGACTGATTAGGGGTTATAATGTGAAAAGATCATATATTCAGGGAATACATTAACGTAAATATCAAAAATGCAAAGAAAAGGATAGATCGGATAACGATAGCTTTCAAAACAAGAGATGCCTAGCCTCTTACCATACTGTTAACAACATTAAGATATTTAAACTAGATTGAAATCTCACATACATAAATAATATTATTTAATGTAAGCGAAATTGAATATCTTGAGGAACTGTACTGAGAACTTTCGCTTCCTTAATACATGTTGCCAAAAAAAATAATTATTGAAAAATGACTAAAATCCCACAGAATGTTCTCCATCAATGTACGAGAGAAATGTACAATCTATATCTGCCCAAGAAGCGATGTGTACATGAAGAATTGGATCCAAATCCATCTAATTACTTTTTTCTTTACGAGAGCAGGTGGCACGATAGACAGAGAAAGAAAATCAGATGAAGAACAGGAGTACAATAAGAACATTGATAGTTAACACAGTAAACGTGAGTAGTCTGTCATCACCACACCTTCCCTTCACTTATAAGAAGAATCACCAATAAACCCTTAAGTGTCTTGACATATTTTCCAAGGTGTGGGACAGATGACTCCCTGAACCATCAAGAGGCGGATATGTACCTTTACCTTTGAAGAGTTTCAAGAGTTTCACTACTTGTTGGTTCTTGACTCGTAAGATATTCGCGAAAATGTCTGGGCAGGTACTCAAAAAAATAATTACGTGCCGTGGTCCAAATTAAATATTAAGTAGAACCACTGACTAAGACTTCGTAACATTCGAAAACTTGAACCAAAATGGATGATGATAATTTTTTACTTCTAAAGACTTTCATTAACGGAAATCAATGAGGCTTGACGTGAACGGTATTGCTTCTCGCTGCCCAAACATTGTCTGAAACTACGACTATACTAGTTGGCCAGGGACGACTATACTAGTTGGCCAGGGACGACTATACTAGTTGGCCAGGGACGACTATACTAGTTGGCCAGGGACGACTATACTAGTTGGCCAGGGACGACTATACTAGTTGGCCAGGGACCACTATATTAGTTGCCGAGGGACGACTATACTAGTTGGCCAGGGACCACTATATTAGTTGCCCCAGAACCAATGTACTAGCTGTCCATGGACGACTATAATAGTTGGCTAATATACTGGCCAAGGACGACAGTAATATAGGTCAGATTATGTCAAGTTAGGTTAGGTTTGATTTGGTTAGGTTAGGTTATCTTAGGTTAAGGTATATTAACTCTTATTAACGTATAATTAACCGAAATAGTGAAATTGAAAAAATGGGCCTAGTGTCTGGCAACGCGTGACGTATAGGCCTCGGTGAGTAGGCCTGCTAGTTGGAGGGGTTAACCTGGGCGCAAGTTGAAAAGGTAAAATCTCAGAGAGCACTGACGGACCGTGTGAGATATGCAAATTTGCAACAGAAGAGAATGTATGTGACGAAGAAATAAATTAGACTCATGTGCAACACCTGGGTATCTTTTTCACGGAAACGTTTCGCCCCACAGTGGCTTCATCTGTCCAATACAAAGAAGAATGGTGAAGATCAGAAGGAGTCACCGAAATCACAGCATCAAGTACAGTACAGAAGAACAGATCCAATTCTGAATCGACCCAACCACTGAACCTATCTTCTTTAACCCCGCGCACCGCATTGGTTAAGGCAGCACAACCATCACTGGTGGTCGTTGTGGCACTGTTGTCCTCTGTGTTGGTCTTACACTTCAGCCAGGCTCCCTCACGTAAGCCAAGCTGCTCTAAAAATAGACCATTTCGAACAAAGTATTATTCATTGGTACATGACTTTGAGAATGGCCATGGTGTGTTTATTTTGGCACCAAAACTTGAATAACCTTACCTATAATAATTCAAATAACGTAATATAACTGACCTTAATTCTACCGAACTTATCTAAGGTCAAACCAAATAATGAAAACAAAAACTTAGGAGAGTAATTGATCTGCATATTTTGACCCCCTTCTGCTGAAGAGGACCCCCAGAAGGGGGTCGAAATATACAGATCAATTAATCTCCTGAGTTTCTGTCTTCATGTGGGATATTATTGAGCATATAACTATTATTTAATATCAATAACATATAGTATTAACTTCGCGAGTATTAGTTTACACATAGACTTGACAATGGTCCAGGGATGAACCGAAACCTCATCCTATGGATCCTCTGCTAAGTGCAGGTTTTTGACCAATTGTTCCAGCCACGGTATTGTGATTTATTAATTTTTACACACTGCTTCTTTGGCGAAAATTATCGTTGCTATTTTTTTAAACCAAGTGTGTAAGCTGTGCCTGGAGTGAGTGCCACACCTGGTGGCACAGCTGGTCCCAAACCTGGTGTAGCGGGTTCCACACCTGATAACTCACCAGGTAACCCCATCAGTAGCGTTGCTCCGTCTACAACTCAGGAAGATACACCCTCAAGCAACACCGGCTAACCACAACCCAAGTTCCTACTTGAGAAAAAGGACACCATAAATCACTCCAGTAAGGTACACAAATAACCACACACAGGGGAAAGAAACTTATAGGACATTACCTTGTCAATGTTCCAAGTGAGACCGAAACGTCGTCATAAGTTTCTCTCTATGTGCTGGTTATTTGTGTATTGTTCCAGTCACAGTATGATAGTACAGTAATAAATAGTACGCAACAGATAGTAGTAGACAGAGCTAGCTTAGGGAGAAGATCGTGAGGATAGTTCAGATGTTATTGCTTCCAGGGTAAGTTATAGCTATTTTCATTATTAATTGCAATTTTAGTGAATTCCGATTTTTTTTATTTATTACCTGCGAGAAATAGAAGAATTATGCATCGAAGTTACTTCCAATACATGACAACGAAATTTTAGTTGGCTAATAACTCTCTCAGGAAAAATAAATAAATAGTATTGATGTTATCCAGTTATCGGCGGCCACCAAGGCTGCTGTTCCATGGAGAACTGAACGCTGAATATTTTATGCACCGGCGAAGGATGCGCAAATTTCCCGATCGAGACTTCATTAGCCTGTGACAAGCGTATGTCCAGTTGTTACTGAACTCACGTACGCTCGAACTCACGTACGCACACCAACAACCACGTGCAGTAATTCATACACGTGCCTCCCCGGGAGGAAGTCAATGTTCAACGCACGACTACAAGCGCGTGTAAACGCACGTAAAGTCTTCGTGTATTTCTGTTCTGTTAATTTCACACACACACACACACACACATACACACACACACATCACACACACACACACACACACACACACACACACACGTAGTTCTATCTATAAAGTAACGGAATTGAGACAGGAGAGAGAGAAAAAGAGAGAGGGATGGGCGGACTGTGTTTTTCGACTACAAGAACGCCTTTGACACCGTACCCCACATGAAATTGATTCAAAAGTAGGGCATGCACTCGGGTGGATAACAGTTTACCTTAAAGAAAGTAAAGAATGACTATCCGGGAAGAGATGTCAGAATAGGGACGAGTAACTAGCGGGGTTCCTCAAGGATAGGTACTAGGACCAGCACTGGCTTTGGTTAATGTGAATGGCATACCAGTTGGGGTGGAGTAATTAGGAAAGTAAAAGCAAATGAGGATTGGGAAAGACTTCATACTGAACTGGACGAAATGCAAGACCCGTCAACTCCAGCAAATGCGAGGTTATGAAGTTTGGGGATGGAACCAGAAGACCGGACACGGAGTATAGACTCGGAGGAACAGAAGCTGCAGACTTCACTTGAAGAAAAAAACTTTGGGGGTGAGCATATTGCTTAGCATATCGCCAGAGGCTCCTCCCTCTGAAACGAAACCTTTGAAGCCGCCGTAGATACTGAACTCATAGTGTGATGCTGAACGAGGTCGTTATACTGGAGTCTTCCAGCTCGGGAGGACAGATTTCTTCACGTAATTAACAAGAACAATCCTGTGTGATGAAATATAACAGGGAAACATAACTTTTGTTTCCACTCGGGTAGTAACACACTACTGATGTATTCTTCTCACCGTGTGTGTCAGGTCTCCCCTCCCTCTTCAGAGTGGGGAACCCCTGCCACATTGTTCCCAAATAAGAATTAAGGTGTGTAGGACAATTGCACTTTTTTAATATGATGACAGTAAGGTGGTGACAGCGTGGTAGCGACAGTATGTTGGTGACAGCATGTTGGCGACAGTGTGTTGGTGACAGTGTAGTGGTGACAGTATGTTGGTGACAGCATGTTGGTGACGGCATGCTGATGTCAGCGTGGTGGTGAAAGCGACGCTCCAGCTGGTGCTGGTGGCACTCTGGTAAACTAAGCACCACAGATGGTTATTTCCGGCAACAGCGTCACTCGCTGCGCTTGGCACCAACATACTCAGTATCACCCACACGACTCAATTTCCACACTACATACGAGCGACAGTGTTACACTGCTGCCTTCATACTGACACACGAGCCCCTACCTAGGTACCCAGCTAATGTATAATATTTTTTTTAGTAGCACACGTTATAGAGAAGACCCCCCGCAGAAATAGTTTTTGGCTCTTTGATTAATTTAGAGCGTTGTGAATTTTCGCTCTCTTCCCACGAGGCGGGCTAAAACAACACGGGTTCGATCCCCCGGCTAGCCGCAGTTTGTTATATATAATATATATATATATATATATATATATATATATATATATATATATATATATATATATATATATATATATATATATATATATATATATATATATATATATATATATATATATATATATATATATATATATATATCGTCAAAGCTACGTACTATCAGGGAGTGCAATTAATTTATGGAAAGCCAAAGCTAACTGTCTGTATGAAAGTCCAACAGCATCCCGTAAGTCAGTGTGATGCAAAGTCACCGTTACCCATGCAGGGAAAGTGGGCATTCTTATTCCAGCGCCGTCATTGTCGCTCTAGCGGCCACACAAGTGAATACAAATAGCTCTCATTCCATCTGCCAAATGAAAGTCAGCAACTAATTGACGCCTATGGCTTTAAACCAAGAATCAAGACCAGGGGCTAAAATTAGAAAGCGTGCATGAATATTGGATGAGGGGTGGGAGATGAAAGCAGCAGCAGCAGCAGCAAAGTCGGGGAGGGCCAGCATCCCTGGGTCAATATTTCACTTCCTCGGGGACATGACAATGGTTTTAATGGCAAGACTACCCAAACTTCGTAGAGCCACCAAGAATACTTCCTCTTGAACAATAATTTATAAAAGGAAGACTACCCACACTCCGTTAGGTCTCAGAATGCTTCCTCCTGAAGAGAACTGCAAGGCAGACTTTCCATATTCCTTTAGGCTACTCAGAATGCTTGATCTTGAAGAGTACTAACCACAAGACTACTGCCCAGGTTCCGTCAGGCTACTTAGAATACCTCCTCTCTCAAGACTATCAAGGTTCCGTCAGGCTACTTAGAATACCTCCTCTCTCAAGACTATCAAGGTTCCGTCTGGTCACATAAGCTACATCCTGTTGATACACACTAAACGGAAGACTTGAGGATGTACAAACTAACTATTATAAATATGAAAACAAGAACAAGCTGTCGGAAGCGCGTCTGGCACTTGTATGTTGTGGAGACATTAGAAGTGGATGTGAGGTGGCGGTGCCAACTGGATATGAAGCTAGAGAGTTAGTAGTGCCATCTGGCAGTGCATCTGGGTAGCTTCAGAGCTGTCCGGGAAAGGAATCCTGGCTAATAATTCACATTCTAGTGAAGGAAAATTCCATTATTTTTTATCACTGACTTTACAATAACATTAAATATATTTGGCTTCCGTTAGTGTAATGTGGCGATGATGAGTCGCATTCATTCGAGATTCTTCAACTCAAGTCCAGAACTGAACACCAGATGGAGCGGAGACATCATCTGGCCGATGTGGAGCTCTTCTGTTGTGTACCCATTGTATTATATAAGCAGAGAATTTTTTACACAAAAGTTACTCAAGATGTATTTTGAAGAAGGCCAAAAGAGAATGAGCAAGCCATTAACGCAACTTTCACTGTAGCTGTAGAATTATACGTGTTTTTTTTTTTTTAAGGAATTTCTTTTATGTTAAATTCCCCGAGTGAGGCACAGATAACCTGGAGAAACAACACTGGTGCGTCTGTTGACGGTGGTGCGTTTGTAGACGCTGTTGCGTCTGTTGACGTTGGCTGTAAGAGGAAGTAACTCAGGTGAACCATGATGTGCAATAATCTGCAGACGAACCCACCAACAGACCAACCCACCAACAGACCAACCCACCAACAAACCAACCCACCAACAGACCAACCCACCAACAGACCAACCCACTAACAGACCAACCCACCAACAGACCAACCCACCACACCAACAGACCAACCCACCAACAGACCAACCCACCAACTTACCAACCCACCAACAGACCAACCACCAACAGACCAATTGCACCCACCAACAGACAAACCCTGCACAGACGAGCACCCAGACTAACAGACCAGTACAGACAATACACACCATCAACACACTTGAGGCACTACACTCTGAATCGTAAACACAGTACTCGTGTTTGTCTGCTCTTTTATTACCTTGCATGCCCTTTTATTACCTTGTATGCCCTTTTATTACCTTGTATGCCCTTTTATTATCTTGCATGTCTTTTTATCACCTTTTTTACACTTTTGGTGCTCGTGTGTCATTGTGTTGGCTTCTCTTTTTTTTTTATTGGTTTCTGTCTGTTTTCTTACACAAATAAGTCGTACCTAGAAGAAGGAAGGCTATTACGATCCTTCTGTCAGACATGAACTATTGACAAGTCACAGTGAAGAGAGAAGGGGAGAAGGCCGGAATATATACAATAGGGGTGAGGGGGAAAGAAGGTAGTGGTAATAGTAGTAGAAGTAGACTTAGTTGTGGAGATAAATGTGTCTATTTTTCCATAGACTTAGTAGTGTTGGAGGGTATAGAATAGCGACACCTTCACTACTACTACTACTACTACTGCTACTACTACTACTACTACTACTACTACTACTACTACTACTACTACTACCATCACTACTACTTCTACCACTACTACTTCTACCGGTATTCTTTGCCTACAACCAACCCCACTATTACTACCTCCACTGCTATTACCATTCCCTTCTTCCTCCGCCCCTATTGTATATATACCCTCCTTCTTCCCTTCTCGTTTCATTGTGACTTGACAATGGCTCCACTAGGACCGAAATGTCGCCATAAGTCTGCCTCTAAGTCCGGGTTATTGTTCCACCTACCACAAGACAAATGTTTCACCTGCGGGATGCAGTACATGTGTATATCTCAGTGTATATTTCATTTACAAAAAGCCCTCGAGGACTCATATTGGTTTTTGCCACTTGAGGCACCACTTTCAACCTCGAAAAAAAAAAAAAAAAAACTTGTATCGAAAAGATGATTTCGAATCTCTGGTTATCACAAGATCAAAAACTAGAAAAGTTTGATGAGTTTCACACCAAGCTGTTCTAGATGCAGCAGGATGCCAGAAACGAAGGGATTACAATGTAACTCACGAAAATCGTAATGACACGTCGGTCTGGAGTTTTAGTACTATCTGAACGCGGGTTCCTTAGGCTGTCGGACTGATTACCTTGCCTTTTTTGTATATAGTTCTACAGTCTTCCCATTATGTCCTTGAATTTGAATTGATAAAGCCACTGGAGGGCGAAACGTCTACCAATGAAGATACCCAGATATTGCACATGTATCTAATTCTTTATCTTGTCGGTATTGCAACATTCACGTGCACATTGTAAGGTGAATGTAAAACATGATAATGGAGATAACACGAAAAATAGACAGAGGAGGAGGAGGTGTGGTGGTGAAGACATTGTGAGAACACGATGGGTTTAAAGAAGTGAAGAAGGAAGAAGAGCAAAAATAGCGAGATATTAAGAAAGTAGGAAAATAACAACAGCAAAAAAGCCAAAGATTTGGAAAGTGAGAAAATAAGAAGAGCAAAAGCAAAACGAGAATAATTCTATTATTGTGCTTGGAGGGGGAGGTGGAGGGGGAGGGGAAGGGGAAATGTGGGCGGCACAGACGAACTGGTCTCTTCCCAACTGAATTTAAAACTTGTTTCAACTTTTATGTAAAAAGCTTCAGAGGAATTATATCACCTTGGCGCATTTCTATTTCAGTTTAATGTATTTTTCATTACTCACCCTCACCAGTCATAACTCACCTTCACCAGTCATCACTCACCTTCACCAGTCATCACTCACCCTCACCAGTCATCACTCACCTTCACCAGTCATCACTCACCTTCACCAGTCATCACTCACCTTCACCAGTCATCACTCACCCTCACCAGTCATCACTCACCTTCACCAGTCATCACTCACCCTCTCCAGTCATCATTCACCCTCACCAGTCATCACTCACCTTCACCAGTCATCATTCACCCTCATCAGTCATCACTCACCCTCACCAGTCATCACTCACCCTCACCAGTCATCACTCACCTTCACCAGTCATCACTCACCTTCACCAGTCATCACTCACCTTCACCAGTCATCACTCACCTTCACCAGTCATCACTTACCCTCACCAGTCATCACTCACCCTCACCAGTCATCACTCACCTTCACCAGTCATAACTCACCCTCACCAGTCATCACTCACCCTCACCAGTCATCACTCACCTTCACCAGTCATCACTCACCCTCACCAGTCATCACTCACCTTCACCAGTCATAACTCACCCTCACCAGTCATCACTCACCCTCACCAGTCATCACTCACCCCTCTCTTGCCAACTGTCCTAAGCTGGCATCCAGTCACTCACCTGTCAAAACATGTCCACACCTGTGAGTCCACAACATTTATTGATGGTCAACACACACCGTCAGTTACGTGTCACCTCCTCTCAGGAAATGTCGTCAAGTAGACTCAGCATTTTTACCGATTTTTCTCAACATGTGTGTGTGTGTGTGTGTGTGTGTATGTACTCACCTAATTGTGGTTGCAGGGGTTGATTCGTAGCTCCTGGCCCAAACTCTTCACTGGTCTCTACTGTGTGTGTATGTGTCTTGCAATTGATGCATGATTTTCTTAAATTTAAATAGAAAATATTTGTAAAATAAATGTTATCCTACGTTCTTTTATTTTTTTGTTTTTGTCTTTCCATTTTCTAGTCGATTATAAAAAAAATGGCTGTCGAAAAATAATAAAATTGATGGAACTACAGTCACATCTAGTACTGTTTCAGAAAGAATTTTGATGACCATTTCCCTTTTAGTTGCCCCGGTGGTCTGGTGGCTAAAGCTCTCGCTTCACACACGGAGGGACCGGTTCGATTCCCGGCGGGGTGGAAACATTTCGACGTGTTTCCTTACACCTGTTGTCATGTTCACCTAGCAACAAATAAACAAATAGGTACCTGAGTGTTAGTCGACTGGTGTGGGTCGCATCCTGGGGGACAAGATTGAGGACCCTAATGGAAATAAGACAGACAGTCCTCGATGACGCACTGACTTTCTTGGATTATCCTGGGTGGCTAACCCTCCGGGGTTAAAAATCCGAAGAAATCTTATCTTTATCTTAGTTGCATATTTACCTATCTTACCCAGCCAGTAGTTTACTCATTCGTTTCAGAGTCCACGAAAACTTATTTTTATTGAACCTGTGCAAAATAACCACTGCGAATTTCCAAGTGCTTTCGTGATTTCTCACATTATCAAGTAACTGTGATTATTTTCCGTATTTTGATATCACCTGTTGACTGTGATCTTATTGCACTGAACCTATCTCTTCTTCACTACATATTTAATAGACCTCATCAAGGGCAACATTGCTCGCTTTTTAATGTTTATAATGTCGAAAAGGTAAATAACATAAACTATTGTATGAAAACTCTAGGCGATAACATCACAATTTTTTTTGGCAGAGTCAAGACCAAAGGTGTCAAGAAAAAAACACAGGTGGTTGTTTGTTCCAGGTGATAACTGTGCAATGGTAAACTGAAACAACATAACTTTCTCTTGCAAGTTTGGTTATAAACACGACACCCAAAAGTTCTACTCGGAAGTTTCCCAGAGTAAGAACCGTGAATGTTGCCGAGGGAGGAGAGAGAGAGAGAGAGAGAGAGAGAGAGAGAGAGAGAGAGAGAGAGAGAGAGAGAGAGAGAGAGAGAGAGAGAGAGAGAGAGAGAGAGAGAGAGAGAGAGAGAGAGATAAACTTTTAATAGAGGGCTAATAATTCAAGAAGAGATGTGTAGTCAGGTGCACTGACTGGTGTTAATAATAGCTCTCCTCTGACCCACATCAAGAACCTGACAGAGTGCAACGTTGCAATACGTGATAGGAGGACATCAAGGCCAATGGTACTTTTGTAAAGGCTCACGAAACTGAGAAAAAGAGAATCCTTACGAATTTGACAAAGAAACAAATGCTCCACAGAAATATGAAATTTAAACCAGACTATGAACAGAACGGCACAAAACGAGTTGCGTTAAACATCTCGTTTTGTGCAATTATTGTTGCGGTGTTATTGTTGTCCTGACAAACTACGACAGTTCTGACAATATAAGTAATTCAGAAGTGCGGCTATAGCTCCCTGACTCTCTAATTGACCCCATGGTCTAGTTTTTGCCTCTTAACGAGTCCACTCTTACTTAATGTGACTCATATCTCACTTGCAAAGTTTTTCGATAGTGTGATGCAGTTTTAGCGTCAGTGTTCAACACTGTGTCCTCACATACAAAGAAACTCAACTCTCCGAGCTGGGACTAATGTGTTTTTAGATGCGTTCTCGTGGATGTGAATACATTAATTCTATTAGCAGACTGATAAGCTTGCAGAGAGAGGCGGACAGACAGATAGAGAAACTTACTGAAAGACAGGCAAGTTTCTAGGTCCGGCTGATAGGCGGACCCAGTAACAGACGGAAAGAGGGACAGGCAGACAGATTTTTCCTTCCTTCCCTCTTTCCCTATAATTTTATTCTTCCTGTCCTCCCTGTTTCTATATTATCTTATTCCTTTCTCCCGCCTTACTCCTATTTTTCCTACCTTCCCTCTTGTGGTGTTCGTCTCAGTTACATTACTACTTCTTTCTTCTTTCTTCAGTGTTCTTTCCCAGATTTCTCTAGATCCATACCCATACACCTTCACCAGTCATCACTCACCCTCACCAGTCATCACTCACCTTCACCAGTCATCACTCACCTTCACAAGTCATCACTCACCCTCACCAGTCATCACTCACCCTCACCAGTCATCACTCACCCTCACCAGTCATCACTCACCCTCACCAGTCATCACTCACCTTCACCAGTCATCACTCACCTTCACCAGTCATCATTCACCCTCACCAGTCATCACTCACCCTCACCAGTCATCACTCACCTTCACCAGTCATCACTCACCTTCACAAGTCCTCACTCACCCTCACCAGTCATCACTCACCCTCACCAGTCATCACTCACCCTCACCAGTCATCACTCACCTTCACCAGTCATCACTCACCTTCACCAGTCATCATTCACCCTCACCAGTCATCACTCACCCTCACCAGTCATCACTCACTTTCACCAGTCATCACTCACCTTCACCAGTCATCATTCACCCTCACCAGTCATCACTCACCCTCACCAGTCATCACTCACCTTCACCAGTCATCACTCACCCCAGCAGTCATCACTAACCCTTACATGTCATCACTCACCCTCATCAGTCATCACTCATCTTACCAGTCATCACTCCTCACAGTCATCACTACCTTCATCAGTCATCATACCTTCACCAGCCATCATTCACCTCATCAGTCATACTATCACAGTCATATCACCTTCACAGTCATCTCACTTCACCAGTCATACTCACTTCACCAGTCATCATTCACCTCACCAGTCATCACTACCTTCACCAGTCATCATTCCTCACAGTCATCACTCACCTTCACCAGTCATCACTCACCCTTACCAGTCATCACCTACAGTCATCACTCAAATTACCAGTCATCACTACTACCAGTCATCACTCAAATTCACGTCATCACTCACTATCAGTCATCACTACTCACCAGTCATCACTCACTCATCAGTCATCACTCACACTCAGTCATCATCCTTCACCAGTCATCACTACCTTCACCAGTCATCACTCACTCACCAGTCATCACTCATTAAGTCATCTTACCTAGTCATCACAAATTACAGTATCACTACCTCACAGTCATCACTCTTCACCAGTCATCACCACCTCATTAGTCATCACTTTCACCAGTCATCATTTCACCATCATCACTCATCTTCACTCAGTTCACTTACCTCACCAGTCATCATTCACCTTCACAGTCATTCCCCCTTCACAAGTCATCACTCATCTTCACCAGTCATCATTACTTCACCAGTCATCACTCACCTTCACAGTCATTCACTCACCTTCACCTGTCATCACTTACCTTCACCAGTCATCACTCACCCTCACAGTCATCATCACTTCACAGTCATCACTCACTACTAGTATCACTCACTGCTTCACAGTCATACTCACTTCAGTCATCATTCTTCACCAGTCATCACTCACTTCACCAGTCATATCACTACCAGTATTTCACTCACAGTATCACTCTCACAGTCATCACTTTCACCAGTCACATCATCACTTTCACTCAGTCATTCTACAGTTTCATTACTCATTCACTCAAGTATACTCACCTTACAGTCATTACTCATCATGTTCACATACCAGTCTATTGCATTCACTCATGTATCCACTCAGTCACCTCTAGTCATCACTCACCTGGTGAAGGTGGTGATGACTGGTGAGGGTGAGTGATGACTGGTGAAGGTGAGTGATGACTGGTGAGGGTGAGTGATGACTGGTGAGGGTGAGTTGTGACTGGTGAAGGTGAGTGATGACTGGTGAGGGTGAGTGATGACTGGTGAGGGTAGTGATGACTGGTGAAGGTGAGTGATGACTGGTGAAGGTGAGTGATGACTGGTGAAGGTGAGTGATGACTGGTGAAGGTGAGTGATGACTGGTGAGGGTGAGTGATGACTGGTGAGGGTGAGTGATGACTGATGAGGGTGAATGATGACTGGTGAAGGTGAGTGATGACTGGTGAGGGTGAATGATGACTGGAGAGGGTGAGTGATGACTGGTGAAGGTGAGTGATGACTGGTGAGGGTGAGTGATGACTGGTGAAGGTGAGTGATGACTGGTGAAGGTGAGTGATGACTGGTGAAGGTGAGTGATGACTGGTGAGGGTGAGTGATGACTGGTGAAGGTGAGTGATGACTGGTGAAGGTGAGTTATGACTGGTGAGGGTGAGTGATGACTGGTGAGGGTGAGTGATGACTGATGAGGGTGAATGATGACTGGTGAAGGTGAGTGATGACTGGTGAAGGTGAATGATGACTGGTGAGGGTGAGTGATGACTGGTGAAGGTGAGTGATGACTGGTGAGGGTGAATGATGACTGGTGAGGGTGAGTGATGACTGATGAGGGTGAATGATGGCTGGTGAGGGTGAGTGATGACTGATGAAGGTGAGTGATGACTGGTGAGGGTGAGTGATGACTGGTGAAGATGAGTGATGACTGATGAGGGTGAGTGATGACTGGTAAGGGTTAGTGATGACTGCTGAGGGTGAGTGATGACTGGTGAAGGTGAGTGATGACTGGTGAGGGTGAGTGATGACTGGTGAGGGTGAATGATGACTGGTGAAGGTGAGTGATGACTGGTGAAAGTGAGTGATGACTGGTGAGGGTGAGTGATGACTGGTGAGGGTGAATGATGACTGGTGAAGGTGAGTGATGACTGGTGAAGGTGAGTGATGACTGGTGAGGGTGAGTGATGACTGGTGAGGGTGAGTGATGACTGGTGAGGGTGAGTGAGGACTTGTGAAGGTGAGTGATGACTGGTGAAGGTGAGTGATGACTGGTGAGGGTGAGTGATGACTGGTGAGGGTGAATGATGACTGGTGAAGGTGAGTGATGACTGGTGAAGGTGAGTGATGACTGGTGAGGGTGAGTGATGACTGGTGAGGGTGAGTGATGACTGGTGAGGGTGAGTGATGACTGGTGAGGGTGAGTGATGACTTGTGAAGGTGAGTGATGACTGGTGAAGGTGAGTGATGACTGGTGAGGGTGAGTGATGACTGGTGAAGGTGTATGGGTATGGATCTAGAGAAATCTGGGAAAGAACACTGAAGAAAGAAGAAAGAAGTAGTAATGTAACTGAGACGAACACCACAAGAGGGAAGGTAGGAAAAATAGGAGTAAGGCGGGAGAAAGGAATAAGATAATATAGAAACAGGGAGGACAGGAAGAATAAAATTATAGGGAAAGAGGGAAGGAAGGAGGGCCAGGAAGGAGAATAAAATAAGAGGAAGCGAGGGACAGTAAGGTTAAAACGTGTTTAGGTTAAGGGAAATAAATGTATTGTATTTACTAATTTTTTTAAGACGTACACTTTATCCCAGTGCTTCTTAAATATTTATAGAGCCTTGGAAAAATAATAAAGAGTAAAATTCTGTATTACTGCGGCCTGGAGAATAACTCCGCCACACACAGATGTTGCATAAATAAAAATCCTGGCGCGACACCAGTAAATTGAAGGAAGAGAGAGAGGACTGGTGACGGAGGATAAGAAGAACCTCTTCTTTGTGCCTGATTTGCATGTCAACAGATTCAATCCGACCACCTCCTTCTCCTCTTCCTCTGCCTCCTTCTTACTGCATTCAGTAATGACCTAACAAATCTCCAGCATTGTAAGATTCACCTAAGCCTATCATCATACCTCAGCTTCTTTTCTAGTGAAGAAGTGTAATCTAGTGAGGAGTGGGATCTAGTGAGGAGTGGGATCTAGTGAGGAGTGGGATCTAGTGAGGAGTGGGATCTAGTGAGGAGTGGGATCTAGTGAGGAGTGGGATCTAGTGAGGAGTGGGATCTAGTGAGGAGTGGGATCGACGTGGCGCAGCATATTTTAAGACTGCTATTACAAAAACAGTTTAAGAAATCCTGTTATGCTTTCTTGTGGTTAAAATTCCTGTTAAGTCATGCGTGTACCTCTGAGTTCGTCTGTCTATAGTTTTCTCTGTGTATTCTCCTTTACTAATTAATCAGTTTTGTTCATTAGACTCACCAGTTGTCTAGATTCATTAAACTATATGACACAGCCTACCTTACAACTCTTCAGGATCGCTAAATCTATTTGTTTATGATTCTGTAAGTTTCTGCATACTTAATTAATGAAATTGCATGAAAGACCTTATTACAGCGGCTTCCCACTATCCACAAGGGTTGCAGTCATGAGGTAGTGAAACCGGCGATAAAGATAAACAGCCAAAGGGAAAATGCAGTTACAGTAGAGGGACTACGATTAAGCGTAAACATGTGAACCACATTACGTCGCTTCGTCGGGAATCCTCTCGATGCTTGACGGTGTCGAGAATTCCTGAAGCAAGATGTGATCAAGGATAACCAAAATTCTCTGTAAATGTACCAGACAAGTTTTATTTTTTAGTTCTACCTATAATTGGACTAGGATGGCGTAAGCTGTTTATATCCTGCCTCCCGGAGTCCGGAATTTGAAGACTTTCCAATCTAGGCATGCACAGAGGATACAAGAATTTCTCCCCCATGAAAGGGCGAACATGGCCAGAGACTTGGGTAGAGTAAGATTCTTTCTCGAAAGAGCTAAAAGGCAGTTTTTCCCAAGAGTCTTTTATTACGTCCGCAACACGGAAAGAAAAATAGAATTGTTGTTAGGAACAGCGAAACCAGAGGAACTGCCTGTATATAAACTGGGAAAGTTGAATTGTGCTACCGAAGACTAAAGTGAGAGGTACGCAGCCCACCAGGGCCGCTGAACATGTTCCCAGAGGGTACATATGTCATCATAATCACTGTACCGAACGTTACATAGTTACACGTACCGCATGTTTACAGCCCCTAAGCCCGACCCAGTGATGGTTAGAGACTTTGGTCAGATCTAGAGCCACCCTGACTCTCGGATCGAAATCCAGAGTCAGGTTTGTGCTGTGCAGGTAGATGAAAGGCAATTTTTTGCGAGCCAGGCGGATTATGATAAAAAAAATTATATGCCTACCAGGCGAATTATGAGAGGCATACCTGAGCGAAAGAGGTGGATCGTGAGAGACATTCTTATTCGAGCCAGGTAGACTATGAGAAACTTTCTAGAGCTAGCCAGGTGGATTATGAGTGGTAATCTCGAGTAAGCCAGACCAATTCAGGATCCCAGCTGGATGACCGGACACCAGCAGAAGAAACTGCTCAAAAATTAGAGCACTAAGGCGTTGCCATCCAACGACCCCAGCCAGACTACAGATAAGAAAATTTACCATCGCAGTTGCTATTTCCGGGCATAATGGTATGCTGCAGATTAGCGGAATCAATACTATGAATCTTCCTTTAACATTTGCAATAACCGCGTGTGTGTGTGTTTTTAAATTGTCAAGGCTCAAGTATAACTCAAAATATTCAACCTGCATCCGTCGTTGATCACTGTCGGTTTAAGATGGGGCAAAAGAAGTCACCCTTAATTTGTTTCCAGTGGACAAGGACCCAACTATGGTAACAACTGCTGAAACGAGATAAGATATCAATTATATTGTGTTATGTGACCTTATAGGTACACCTGTGTGCTCAAGTATGAGGACTGGCATGAGTGAATGACAGAGTTAAGGATACATATGCGTGTAGAAGCTACACATACATGCCTAGTAATAATAATAATATCTTTGTTTCTACAAGTACATCTACAAGGTATACAGGCCTAGCTGACATCAATGACATGCTACTATATAGAAAGCCCCTTGTTATGCAGAGCATTTCGGGCAAATTAGGTCACTTTTGTCCCAGGATGGGACCCACACCAGTCTACTAGCACCCAAGTACCCATTTTATACTGATGGGTAATGTTTTCCAGCCCTACCAGAGATTCGAACTCCGCACCTCAGTGTGTGAGTTACCTCGACACTACAAAAAAAAATTATCACTTGTTATTCACTTTCTAATGTTCATTACGATTATGTAGATCGTTGTTATACTTTAGGATTTGTTAAGGAAAAATATTATAGTGGGATAAATCAAATATGTACAAAAAGATAAATAAATTCATCTTCTATGGAAAAGAATATAGTTTTTTTTCTGAACTAAGCTGCGGATAATTGATTCTAAGTAAAAGTTAAGTGGAGATTCATTAGTGGAGGCTATGTAATCAGTGGAGGCTATGTAATCAGTGGAGGGTATGTCGTCTAGAAGAGACGACTGAGCATAAAATGATTTTCATACAAAATACCAAACTTTTAATCATATTTTGAAAGAAAGAAATAAAGGGGGGTCCCAGAGATCCATTAATTAATCTGTATATTTCGATTCCCTTCTGGGATCCTCTTCTGTAGATGTTAACTTGGCGTTGATGCCTCTGTTTAGTTCACGCTGAAGAACGAGTCTAATGAACTATCTTTATTTTCCAGATCTTCATTAAAAGTTAGAGCAAATCTGCCTTCAAAGTTTGTTGGGACATAGACCTTACAGGATGCTCTTCTACTCATGATATCAGTATAAAGAAGAGCGAAATCATAGGGATTTTGAAGAATGAGTCTCTTGTGTAACATTTGGGAATCTTTATTAAGAAAACGTTTCGCCAGCCAGTTTTTTTTCAGTCCAATATAGAGAAGAACGGCGGAAGTTGAGGAAGGGTTTGAGATAATCAGTCCCTCAGTCTGGAGTCAATGTCTTCAGTCCATCAATCTCAAGATTGATGGAGTGAACACATAGACTCCAGATTGAGGAAATAAAAGTATATTCCATACATTAGCTCAGATCTCTTTGTGGCATGTGGAGTACCCAGCTCTGTGGCAGTGTTCCTGTCTCAGTGGTACTTGTGGCAGTGTTCCTGTCTCAGTGGAACTTGTGGCAGTGTTCCTGTCTCAGTGGTACTTGTGGCAGTGTTCCTGTTTCAGTGGTACTTGTGGCAGTGTTCCTGTCTCAGTGGTACTTGTGGCAGTGTTCCTGTCTCAGTGGTACTTGTGGCAGTGTTCCTGTCTCAGTGGTACTTGTGGCAGTGTTCCTGTCTCAGTGGAACTTGTGACAGTGTTCCTGTCTCAGTGGAACTTGTGGCAGTGTTCCTGTCTCAGTGGTACTTGTGGCAGTGTTCCTGTTTCAGTGGTACTTGTGGCAGTGTTCCTGTCTCAGTGGTACTTGTGGCAGTGTTCCTGTTTCAGTGGTACTTGTGGCAGTGTTCCTGTCTCAGTGGTACTTGTGGCAGTGTTCCTGTCTCAGTGGTACTTGTGGCAGTGTTCCTGTCTCAGTGGTACTTGTGGCAGTGTTCCTGTCTCAGTGGAACTTGTGACAGTGTTCCTGTCTCAGTGGAACTTGCGGAAATAGACAACTTGTTTACAGTTCAAGACTGGTGAAGCCACGAGTGGCCTTATCAGTGCTAATGATGAAGCTAGTCACGTAGTCGCTTCAATTTGTTACCTTTAATATATGTCCTACACTAAACACGAGTGTTATTTCCACGGTTTTTTTTTGTTGCTAACACTGCTTACAACTGTCAGTAATATGACACCTTAGCTATGTTGACAGTTTGGTTATGTTGACACCAAGGCCATGTTGACACCTTGGTTAAGTTGATAGTCTAGTCAATGTTGACAGTCAAGCCATGTTGACAGCCTAGCCATGTTGACAGCCTAGCCATGTTGACATCATGATTATTTTGACACTTTGGCAATGTTGACACCTCGGTTGTGTTGACAACTTGACCATGTAACACCCATACAATGTTGACACCCTGGCTGTGTTGACACCCTGGCTATGTTGACAACCTAGCGATGTTTACACCCTAGTCATATTAGGATACCGACCATGTTAAGATTGACGGACTTCAACCCCCTACTTAATCATTTTACAAATTCTAAACGTAGACACACCCAGACTTTATGTACACTTGTTTCCCTAACGAAATATGATTGGAGAAGCACCTCTCTATACACTCATATGTTCAGGATTATAACAGATAAATGTTTGAAGTAAAGCCGAGGCTGTAAAAAAAAGGTGTGTGAAAAGTAACGAGAATAAGAAAATAGGATAATTGAGACACATTTGCAACAGTAGGGCATCCTTAATTCCTAATAAAAATACCCAAGTGTTACAAAAGCGTTTTATTCATCAATTTAATGGTATTGCATACCATCAATAATGTTATAAGAAAAGGGGAGAATAGAGAATAGAGTAGTGTGGGTAGGAGTGAGTCTGGTTCACGGAAGGGAGTGAGGAAGTGGAAGGTGGTGAGATGTGTGTAAGGGGCCAAGGAAGGTGGTGAGATGTGTGTACGGGGCCAAGGAAGGTGGTGAGATGTGTGTACGGGGCCAAGGAAGGTGATGAGATGTGTGTACGGGGCCAAGGAAGGTGGTGAGATGTGTGTACGGGGCCAAGGAAGGTGGTGAGATGTGTGTAAGGGGCCAAGGAAGGTGGTGAGATGTGTGTACGGGGCCAAGGAAGGTGGTGAGATGTGTGTACGGGGCCAAGGAAGGTCGGGAATGCATCACAAAAGGAATCACGAACGGCGGAAGCAACGTCTATTAGGTACAGGAAAAGGAAGAAGGTGAATCTTGGCCACATTTGCTAACCTCAGACACTAGACAAGGTTGCAAAGGCCAGCTTATAGAAGATAAAATACTGAAGGAAGGTGGGGAGCAATTATTTACAGGGATTCAAAGGGACATCCAGTTCAGAAGAGCATCCCACAAACAATGAAGAATTCATTTGTGAAATAAGACACGTGAGTAATATTCGGATATTTGAATGAGGAATGAAGAAGACATTCGTGGCGAAATGTTTCCACATAAAATACATACCATGTATCTTATTTCACGTTTCTCGGAATGATTCATTTATTTAGAAAGCAGCCGACTTATTCACTTCCTTTCAAGAAGAACAAGCAGAGATACAAAGAGACCAGAAACAGCAAATATTTCGAGGTGCAGACAAATTTGATAACATTAGTAGTGTGCGTCTGTCTGGCGAATGTAAGAAATCCCTTTTCCAAACCTAAACAAGAAATCTTTCCAGACGCTGTACGCTACATTTATCAGGACAATACTCGAGTAAGCAGCACCGGTATACAGCCCGCATCTACTCACGTACATAACGATGCTCAGGGACATTACTCAGGTTTGCCACTAGACTGCCTAGGAACCGAGGTAACGTAACTGCGTAGACAACGAGCGGCGTAACTGGAGGAGAGAATGGTAATGGGGATATAAAATCACGACATAGAAAGCCATCAGGGTATCGACAGACAGGGTTGAAAGGGGCGCCCATGACAACGAATAAGAAGAATCATTAATAGTGAAGGGACAGAAGAGATGGACCGACAGTGGAAGCAAACTCAATAAACAGATTCAAATGTGGTAACTAGGGACTATCTGCAACAGTTGTTAAAAAAGCTGGACCAAGAACTGGAGCCCAACCCATGCAGGTACAACTAGGTGATTACATAGGTTGAAGCAGAGGCACAAATATTCAGAAAGCAGAACTCAGTGATATACAATAATATATAAAGAGTTTATGTGATGTTCCGGGTGAGTCTTCCCCTGGGTTAACACTCGCTGAGTCTTCCCCTAGGTTAACACTCGCCTGAGCCTTCCCCTGGTTAACACTCGCCTGAGTCTTCCCCTAGGTTAACACTCGCCTGAGCCTTCCCCTGGGTTAACACTCGCCTGAGCCTTCCCCTGGGTTAACACTCGCCTGAGCCTTCCCCTGGGTTAACACTCGCCTGAGCCTTCCCCTGGGTTAACACTCGCCTGAGCCTTCCCTGGGTTAACACTCGCCTGAGCCTTCCCCTGGGTTAACACTCGCCTGAGCCTTCCCCTTTGTTAACACTCGCCTGAGTCTTCCCCTGGGTTAACACTCGCCTGAGCCTTCCCCTGGGTTAACACTCGCCTGAGCCTTCCCCTGGGTTAACACTCCCTGAGCCTTCCCCTGGGTTAACACTCGCCTGAGCCTTCCCCTGGGTTAACACTCGCCTGAGCCTTCCCCTGGGTTAACACTCGCCTGAGCCTTCCCCTGGGTTAACACTCGCCTGAGCCTTCCCCTGGGTTAACACTCGCCTGAGCCTTCCCTGGGTTACACTCGCCTGAGCCTTCCCTGGGTTAAACTCGCCTGAGCCTTCCCTGTTCACTGCCTGAGCCTTGGTTAACACTCGCCTGAGCCTTCCCTGGGTTCAACACTCGCCTGAGCCTTCCCTCGGGTTCACACTCTGCCTGAGCCTTCCCTGGGTTCACACTCGCCTGAGCCTTCCTGGGTTCACTCGCCTGAGCCTTCCCTGGGTTCACACTGCCTGAGCCTTCCCTGGGTTACACTGCCTGAGCCTTCCCTGGGTTAACACTCGCCTGAGCCTTCCCTGGGTTAACACTCGCCTGAGCCTTCCCTGTTAACACTAGCTGAGCCTTCCCTGGGTTAACACTAGCCTGAGCCTTCCTGGTTAACACTCGCCTGAGCCTTCCCCTGGGTTAACACTCGCCTGAGCCTTCCCCTGGGTTAACACTCGCCTGAGCCTTCCCCTGGGTTAACACTAGCCTGAGCCTTCCCCTGGGTTAACACTCGCCTGAGCCTTCCCCTGGGTTAACACTCGCCTGAGCCTTCCCTGGGTTCACACTCGCCTGAGCCTTCCCCTGGGTTCACACTCGCCTGAGCCTTTGCCTGGGTTCACTCTCGCCTGAGCCTTTCCCTGGGTTAACACTTGCCTGAGCCTTCCCCTGGGTTAACACTCGCCTGAGCCTTCCTGGTTAATCACTCGCCTGAGCCTTTCCTGGGTAACACTAGCCTGAGCCTTCCCTGGGTTAACACTAGCCTGAGCCTTCCCTGGGTTAACACTAGCCTGAGCCTTCCCTGGGTTAACACTCGCCTGAGCTTCCCTGGGTTAACACTCGCCTGAGCCTTCCCCTGGGTTAACACTCGCCTGAGCCTTCCCTGGTTAACACTCGCCTGAGCCTTCCCCTGGGTTAACACTAGCCTGAGCCTTCCCCTGGGTTAACACTCGCCTGAGCCTTCCCCTGGGTTCACACTCGCCTGAGCCTTCCCCTGGGTTCACACTCGCCTGAGCCTTCCCTGGGTTCACACTCGCCTGAGCCTTCCCTGGGTTAACACTCGCCTGAGCCTTCCCCTGGGTTCCCACTCGCCTGAGCCTTCCCCTGGGTTAACACTCGCCTGAGCCTTCTCCTGGGTTAACACTCGCCTGAGCCTTCCCCTGGGTTCGCACTCGCCTGAGCCTTCCCCTGGGTTCACACTCGCCTGAGCCTTCCCCTGTGTTAACACTCGCCTGAGCCTTCCCCTGGGTTAACACTCGCCTGAGCCTTCCCCTGGGTTAACACTCGCCTGAGCCTTCCCCTGGGTTCACACTCTCCACACACTTCACATGTTTTAGAATCATTCATCAAGGTCAGCTGCACGCCTGGCCGCCATCCTTCACTAAAACAAGAAAATTTAGCCCAACAATTTGAAGGAAGGGGTGGGGACGGCTCTTTTTTATATCGGTCCTTTTCTTAGTGTTATTATTAGTAGTAGTAGTAGTACTAGTGCTAGTAGTAGTAGTAGTAGTAGTAGTAGTAGTAGTAGTAGTAGTAGTAGTAGTAGTAGTAGTAGTAGTAGTAGTAGTAGCAGTAGTAGTAGTCGTAGTAATAGTAGTTTCCATTGAAAATAACGTGTGTAGAGTTTATATTAAACATAACCGTGAAATTAAGTAGTCAGGAAAAGTGTAAACAAAAAAGTCCTTCAAAATTGCTGCTTATTTACAGCAAAATTTACTGACAAGACCTCATTCATTCTTTCTTGTTTTTATTTTGCTCATCTTTACCTCTCTTTTAACCTCTCTTTTAACCTCTCTTTTAACTTCTCTTTTAACCTCCCTTTTAATCTCTCTTTCTCCATCACATTTACTGTGTTTAATTTACATTGCAATAGGTTATTAACTGATTATGCTAATGGGTGATTTTTATTAATATATTCGATAAGGGAAAGTATAAATTTGTGATTAAATGCTTAATATAAATTATGTCAGGATGTACATTGCTGAAGTGGGAGTTTATATATAAATAATTGTTACAGATTGTTGTAACATTATGATATAACATCAATAGTCGAACCATAAGATGCTTTTTCTGCCCATATATGGCGCGAGGGTAGAGAGTCTGGGACAGTCGGGAGTGTGGTTGGGTGCCCTACCAACTGTAAATGATTAAACGTCAAAATACCACATACTCCAGAACACTGGAGTCTTCTCTGCGACTCCAGGTGAGATATGGTGTGAAAATTTAAAGACTGAAATAGGGCGGGACCCTTAACGTGATGCTTGGTAAGTTCTAAGTGTAAGAACACTCCCTAAGGTCCAGGGAAATTAATTTCTCAGCTCACATCCTAAGAACATCTTTTTTTGTCAAATGTACCTAAGTATTAGTGTTCATAAATAAGTCACGTGTGCAATACTTAGATATCTTTATTGTGAATTCAACACTGGTACCCTTGGTGTCGCCTGTTGTGCAGGCGATACGTTTCGGTAATATACATACCCAAGTGTTGCACATTCTCGGTTTCATGAACTTGTGGATATTGCATACCATCAATAAAGTGTTATTAGTGTTCAGTAAAACTGGTCGGCTTTTTCTTGCTGGGGCTGTTGCGTTGCGAGACACTGCGCATGTACAATGTACTGAACGTAAGTGTGAACATCAGTGTTCTTATAATTTATGGAGAACTGTTTGTTTGATCATGTTAAAGAATCTGGAACAAAACTCACAGTTCGGGTTGTTCTTAAATTAGTTCCACCAGGAATTATTAACGTTGTACAGTTCATTATCATTTATAACATTCCAGCTCTAATACACGAATTATCATAATTTTTGTACCGATTACCATAAATAATTTTTTTTAAACCTGATTTAATATTTAGGTTAATAATGACGATATAGACGTATGTCCAGCTTAGAGGGAATAAAGATCACTGGCACTCACGATCTACTGATTAGGTCGTAGTGTTCTAAAATCCCTATGTAGAAATCCCAAGTGTTCCTCACTACACGTTTATAGACAACACACATAAGAGAAAGGCCAAGTAAATAAATCTGTCAGATAAAATATAAAAAAAAGAAGGGGAAAGTTTTTTTGCCGCTGCTGTCAATTAGATGGCATCGACTGTCTCAGGAGACGACACAATCCATCTTCTGTCACCTTGCTTGGACAGGTTCGCCCTCAAAGGGTCGGGGTCGTTACTGTAGACAGGGAAAGAGAGAGAGAGTAAGAAAGAGAGAGAGAAAAAAATTAAAACCGCTGGGCAAAATTCGTCACCAAACTTTGCCTGGATTGAAGTAGAATTTTTTGTGGGGGTCTGGAAGCGGCCATGGCAACAAGAAATGCCAGTCTCCAGGCAGCACTGCTGAGCCAGGCTCCAGGGAGCACTGCTGGGCCAGGATCGTGGCAGCACTGTTGGGCCAGGCTCCAGGGAGCACTGCTGGGTCAGGAACGTGGCAGAACTGTTGGGCCAGGCTCCAGGGAGCACTGTTGAGTCAGGCTCCAGGGAGCACTTCTGGGCCAGGCTCCAGGCAGCACTGCTGGGTCAGGCTTCAGGGAGCACTGCTGGGCCAGGCTTCAGGGAGCACTGTTGGGTCAGGCTCCAGGGAGCACTGCTGGGTCAGGCTCCATGCAGCACTGCTGGGCCTGGCTCCAGGGAGCACTGCTGGACCAGGCTTCAGGGAGCACTGCTGGGTCAGGCTTCAAGAAGCACTGCTGGGTCAGGCTTCAGGGAGCACTGCTGGGTCAGGCTTCAGGGAGCACTGCTGGGTCAGGCTTCAGGGAGCACTGCTAGGCCTGGCTCCATGGAGCACTACTGGGCCTGGCTTCAGGGAGCACTGCTGGGTCAGGCTTCAGGGAGCACTGCTGGGTCAGGCTTCAGGGAGCACTGCTGGGTCAGGCTTCAGGAAGCACTGCTGGGTCAGGCTTCAGGGAGCACTGCTGGGTCAGGCTTCAGGGAGCACTGCTGGGCCTAGCTCCAGGGAGCACTGCTGGGCCTGGCTCCAGGGAGCACTGCTGGGCCAGGCTCCAGGCAGCACTGCTGGGTCAAGCTCCAGGGAGCACTGTAGGGCCAGGCTCCAGGGAGCACTGCTGGCCTGGCTCCAGGGAGCACTGCTGGGCCTGGCTTCAGGGAGCACTGCTTGGCCTGGCTCCAGGGAGCACTGCTGGGCCTGGCTCCAGGGAGCACTGCTGGGCCAGGCTCCAGGCAGCACTGCTGGGTCAAGCTCCAGGGAGCACTGTAGGGCCAGGCTCCAGGGAGCACTGCTGGGCCTGGCTCCAGGGAGCACTGCTGGGCCTGGCTTCAGGGAGCACTGCTTGGCCTGGCTCCAGGGAGCACTGCTGGGTCTGGCTCCAGGGAGCACTGCTGGGCCATTCTCCAGGGAGCACTACAGGGAGCACTGCTGGGCCTGGCTCCAGGGAGCACTGCTGGGCCTGGCTCCAGGGAGCACTGCTGGGCCTGGCTCCAGGGACCACTGCTGGGCCATTCTCCAGGGAGCACTACTGGGCCAGGCTCCAGGGAGCACTGCTGGGCCTGGCTCCAGAGAGCACTGCTGGGCCTGGCTCCAGGGAGCACTGCTGGGCCTAGCTCCAGGGAGCACTGCTGGGCCAGGCTCCAGTCAGCAAAGATGGTCCTGATTCCAAGGAGCAGTGATATGTTATGTAACACTAACAGTGAGAGTGTTATATAATACCAACAGTGATAGTGTTATATAACACCAACAGTGATAGTGTTATGTAACACCAACAGTGATAGTGTTATGTAACACCAACAGTGATAAACACCAGTGATAATGAAGCAAACACACTCTGCAGTACAAGCGTTCACTGTGACCTCGACAGTGTCTGGCATCCTCGACAGTGTCTGGCATCCTCGACAGTGTCTGGCATCCTCGACAGTGTCTGGCATCCTCGACAGTGTCTGGCATCCTCGACAGTGTCTGGCATCCTCGACAGTGTCTGGCATCCTCGACAGTGTCTGGCATCCTCGACGGTGTCTGGCATCCTCGACAGTGTCAAACAACAGTGCTCTTCGACAGCTCCAGGCTGTTGTTGTTGTTGTATGTTCGCCGGTACATCCGGCCCGGGTCTTCTCCAGGCTGTTGACATTCATAAGCCATAATATGTCAACTTCCACACCTCACCATAATACATCAAGTTCTCCCTTGTCAACTCCTCATGTCTCACGTCTCCATTTTATTCCCTGTTTAATCTCTGCTCTTTCTCCACTCTGTCTCTCCAGTTCATCTATCTTAACTACGTCAAAGATCCATAATTCCGACAGGAGGGTGACTATGACACTCCTGCAACATGTGTAGAGTTAACTAAGAGTTGTCTTTCCTACCAGGGGATTTAATCAGCCTTTATTATTCTGCCTAATTTGAGTGATAAATACCCCGGTGGGAGGAACGTCTTTTAAATATACCCAGGTATTACACATGTGTCTTGTTGATTATCTTCCTCCACTCATAATCTCTCGTCTTACTCCACTCTTACTCTCTTCTCCTCCACTATGAAAGACGAAGTTTAGCACTGGGGCAGCTGTGCCTTCAAGACCTCCCTTCCCCACCTTGTCAGCAGCACTGGGGAGGCAGTGAGAGGTGTTCCCATCAATTGTTCCTTCCTCCCTGTCTCCCAGAAAGACGACGTGCTGTTTTTTTCCTGACGGAGACGCACCGATAACATCTGTAACTATTCTGCCAAGTGAAATGAGGGATACTAGGCCCATGCGCGACGTTTTTTTTTTTTTTTTTAGCAAGGAGGGGAACCTGTCGCTTCCCGCGTCCCTCTTTTCCCAGGCTTCTCTCCGGAGATGGGAAGAGACATGTTAGGAACGTGTTATGGGAATGTCATTGTTATTGTCATTGTTGTAGGTATTGTGGATGTTGATCCACATAATACGAGGGGGGCCCTAGGTCTCCACACAACAAACACATGGAGCCCCTGGTCTCCACATAACATAAGACAAGGGTCCATGGGTCTTCGTATAACACTAGGTGTCCCGGGCTTTCAATAACGCCAGAGACACCCAGTAAAACGACCTGTGTAGCGTGCCATCTCTTCAGTTATGTGTGCCCAACTGCAGCACACACACAATGTACCTTTCTACAGTGTGTGTGTGTGTGTGTGCGCATGTGCGCGCGACCTTGTGCTTGCTTGAGACCTGTAACCTCCCTCACCCACGTCTCACCTTCTCTCGGATTTCCCATGCAGCTTTGACAGTAACATTGCGACAGTGTAAAAGTCAACACTTCAAAGGGTCGGAAGGTATCTCATGAATATTTGTTATCAGAAACAGATTAAGTCAAGGAGAGCGAGGGAGCAGTTTACTCAGGTCAAATGTGAGAACTGATATATTGCTTTAATGCTACTGCCTCTATTACAGCTCAGATGTGAGGATAACACACACACACACACACACACACACACACACACACACACACACACACAGAAGATTATCAGGAGGAGAATGGTGGAGCACCTGGAACGGAACAAGATTATAAACGACAACCAGCACGGATTCATGGAAGGCAAATCTTGTGTTACAAACCTTCTGGAGTTCTATGACAAAGTAACAGAAGTAAGACACGAGAGAGAGGGGTGGGTTGATTGCATTTTCTTTGGACTGCAAGTAGGCCTTCGACACAGTTCCTCACAAGAGATTAATGCAGAAGCTAGAGGATCAGGCGTGTATAACAGGAAGGGCACTGCAATGAATCAGAGAATTCCTGACAGGGAGGCAACAACGGGTCATGGTACGTGACGAGGCATCACAGTGGGCGCCTGTGACGAGCGGGGTCCCACATGGGTCAGTCCTAGGACCAGTGCTATTCTTGGTATATGTGAATGACATGACGGAAGGGATAGACTCAGAAGTGTTCCTGTTCGCAGATGATGTGAAGTTAATGAGAAGAATTAAATCAGATGAGGATCAGGCAGGACTTCAAAGAGACCTGGACATGCTGGACACCTGGTCCAGCAACTGGCTTCTCGAATTTAACCCCGCCAAATGCAAAGTCAAGAAGATCGGAGAAGGGCAAAGAAGACCGCAGACAGAGTATAGGCTAGGTGACCAAAGACTGCAAACCTCGCTCAAAGAGAAAGATCTTGAGGTGAGTATAACACCAAGCACGTCTCCGGAAGCACACATCAACCAGATAACTGCTGCAGCATACGGGCGACTGACAAACCTGAGAATAGCGTTCCGATACCTTTGTAAGGAATCGTTCAAGACACTGTACACTGTGTACGTCAGGCCCATACTAGAGTATGCAGCACCAGTTTGGAACCCATACCTGGTCAAGCACGTCAAGAAATTAAAGAAAGTGCAAAGGTTTGCGACAAGGTTAGTTCCAGAGCTAAGGGAATGTCCTACGAAGAAAGGTTAAGGGAAAGCGGCCTGACAACACGGGAGGACATGAGGGTTAGGGAAGACATGATAGCGACTTACAAAATACTGCGGGGAATAGACAAGGTGGATAGAGACAGGATGTTCCAGAGAGGGAACACAGAAACAAGGGGACACAATTGGAAATTGAAGACTCAGATGAGTCAAAGGGATGTTAGGAAGTATTTCTTCAGCCATAGAGTAGTCAGGAAGTGGAATAGTCTAGCAAGTGATGTAGTGGAGGCAGGAACCATACATAGTTTTAAGACGAGGTATGATAAAGCCCATAGAGCAGGGAGAGGGAGGACCTAGTAGCGGTCAGTGAAGAGGCGGGGCCAGGAGCTGAGTCTCGACCCCTGCAACCACAAATAGGTGAGTACACATAATGCGCCAGCAGAATGGCTTTCTTGAAAAATACCTCAGTTTCACACAGAAACTACAACCATCACTTGATCAATTACAACGGCGAACTATTCATTGTTTGAGAAGACACTCACAAACTCAGGGTTTTGGAATCATCCCTCATCAGCATATCAAATAATTTCAACCAAAACTTCAGCTTCTTCAACACAGCTGAGCCTCTTGCCAGGAAGCTTCTAAATCGGTTTCCCACATGGGAACAGAACTGAGCACTGCCATAGGACCTTCTGGCCCAGGCTAGACAGGTCTTTCTCAAATCCAAATTAATTTAACCATTCTTAAGGCTACTCAAAGAATAAAACTTCAACACATCTAACCTGATTCTGCAACTTACTATGCTCCCTATATAGATGCTCACTCAGGTTTCTCTCTGACTTAAAAATTCTCTCTGCATGGGCGAAACGTTGTCAATTTAGAATTTCATTACTCTGCATTTGTCTTTGCTTCCATCGTATCGGTATTTTATACCATTTCTCTCCAGCTAAATGCATCTATAAATTTAAGGTGAGAAAAGCCAGAAGTTATATAGACCTCCTGGTATCAAGGTGGGCAAGCCATAGCAATATTTATGAGAAAACGATCAATTATTTCCAGGTAAATAGTGACATACGACTCTCTCGTAGAGCACGAGACAAGTTAATTTACCAGTGACTGTGTTATTCGTGTAAGCAAGTAAGTAAATTAGTTTACTTATTTAGGCATAGGTACACATAAGCAGAATTATAATACATAGTGTAAATTCATAGGATAACCCAAAAAAGTTGGACAAAGTGACTCATTTTCACTGGGGTCCTTGATTTTCCATTGAGGTCCTTGAATTTTCAATTGGGGTCCTTGAAATTTCAATTGGGGGGTCATTGAAATGTTTATTTGGGTAGCTGCTGTCGATAACGTCTGAGGATGTTGTATCGAGCACTTAATGCAGTCACGTTTAAACTGGAAAACAATCAATTCTTAGATTATGAACGATGTTCAATATAATGTAATTTTCCAGGTGATACAAACCACAATTTTGATTCATTAAAAATACTGTTTCATGATGAATTAACGAGGATTTAATAATGCTGCATGATAGTGAATCTGTCAGGCATGATTATTTCCACATTAGTTCAATTAATTGGGTGCCCAATAGAATTCAGATGTGACGGTAACTTTCCCGTCTGACCAAAACAAATTCTGAAACATTACAGATTAGGAACTCTATATACACTATATTCTGACACTGGTGCAAACTTAATAAATACGTGTTTCACAGTACCATATCTCTCAACACATCTCTCACACTGAAAAGTTTGTGAGTGTTAGGTAATAAGTGAGGGTATTATATGGAAACACCAACGTATTTTACTAAGAATATGCTTGCCTTGGTTCAACCTCTGAGGGTGAGAAAAAAGGTTCTCATTTAAGATGCTTGAAGAGAAGAGTAAGACTAGAAAAGAAGTCTTTGTTAAATTTACAGGATAGATGGAATGAGATTTCCTAAGACTTTTCTCAGATCCGTAAATTAAACTTTCCTATAAATATAAATGTGGATTGAATTATACCATGCATATATTTTTCTGGTGCCAAAGCGTATAGGGCTGTGGGCTATCTGTGCAGTGTACACATATAATACTAAAAGTATATGTGCCAAGATCAGTGACTGATGAAAGTAACTGTTCAGAGCTGAAAGTCCCGACACCATCAGTCGTAATAACTATCATGGACAAGCTATCATTACCCACAGATGGTACAAAATATTCTACACTACCTAAAGTAATGTAAATTACAGATTTAGCATTTTGTTTTATCAGAATAGCAAAAATATTCGTATTCTGAATTCATGTTCTATGAGTTCAAAAATATAAATGTCTTGAGCAAGAAGATAAATGTTCCTCGACGAATTCCCAATCATTAGCAAGTTTGGATTTGCATTTAAACTCTGAGAAGATTCAGAGACGTAGGGTGAGAATTCATTATTCTTCACTAAAGGAAACAACTAAGTATATTTCTTCTTAAATATTACTGGTTTATTAGGATAATTATGAGAGATTTATATAAAGGTATCACAGTGAGATGTACAAGATATTGTATGCAAAATTACCACAGTTATTTTGCATATTGTGTTATCATATGTTAATTGTGATCTTATTGCAAGATATTTTATGTAATGTGAGTATGATAATAGTACGCAATACCGACAAGTTAACAGGTAAGATAAGTGCGACAGTTAGGTATCTTTATTCCGAAACGTATCGTCTACACAGTAGGCTTCTCCAGTCTAATACAGAGGAAGCAGGAGAAGCAGTAGATATGTAAGACGATGTAATCAGTCCATCACCCTTGAAGATGTAGTTTTGAGGTGGTCAGTCCCTCAGCCTGGAGAAGAGTTCTGCTCCATAAACTGGAACAATGTTCCAGACTATGGAACATTGTCAATCTTCTCCCAGGGTGGACAGAGTACTGGGAGTAGTTATTTAGTGCAAGAACGTCTTTGACTGAAGGAGTGCACACAGAAACAGAGAGAACTAGAGACCGGAGAGAGAGGCAGAGTGGGATTAGCTTTAAGAACCAGCTTTCATTATTCAAAATACGAGTTACAGCATCTCTCGGGGGCTGATAATAACATTTATTACACAGAATATATGTGTAATTAATCCTCTCCGTGAGCAGAACTGGGTTCCGCTAATTAAATTTTGGTTTAATTACAATATTTTATTGATAATTTTTTAAGACTTACAAAATTTTGTTGCCGTGTGTTCGTATAGAGGCGAGTGGCGCAGTGCGGGTCAGCGGATGGGATATTCCTCTAGCTAATGAATATATATATAAGGACTGGGCTTTACAAAATTGAGCAGAGGGACCCTGATTACAGTACACCAGCGCTGAAAATTTAAAGCCGATCGGATCAGCCGTTCTCAGGTTTTTGAGTTTCTTCTAAAGCCTCCTGAAAAGTTTCGTATCGATCTGGTATCGGTGAACGAGGCGCATTTTCTGGGAGAGGGATAAAAGGCCGAAGAAACTGGCCCTGTTTTCTTTTTTTTTATGCGATGGCCTGTTTTTCACATAAGCTCAATATTGACCAAAAAAAAAAAAAAAAGTTACTGTGAATAGACAGAATTTGCTAAAGATTTTATTAAAACAAATTAAATCAATTAACCCATTTCGAACACAAAATAATCAATGGGTAAAGGTTCTGCGCTGGAAAAAAAAGGTTTTGCCGTGAACATGATCATTTGCGATGAAAATGTTCCACTTTGTAGTCCAGGGTGCGCTGCGCCCCCCCCTCCTGCCCAGACCCTAGACACCCCCAGCATCATGCTGTGCCCCCCCTCCTGCCCAGACCCTAGACACCCCCAGCATCATGCTGTGCCCCCCTCCTGCCCAGACCCTAGACACCCCCAGCATCATGCTGTGCCCCCTCCTGCCCAGACCCTAGACACCCCAGCATCATGCTGTGCCCCCTCATGCCCAGACCCTAGACACCCCCAGCATCATGCTGTGCCCCCTCCTGCCCAGACTCTAGACACCCCCAGCATCATGCTGTGCCCCCTCCTGCCCAGACCCTAGACACCCCCAGCATCATGCTGTGCCCCCTCCTGCCCAGACCCTAGACACCCCCAGCATCATGCTGTGCCCCCTCCTGCCCAGACCCTAGACACCCCCAGCATCATGCTGTGCCCCCTCATGCCCAGACCCTAGACACCCCAGCATCATGCTGTGCCCCCTCCTGCCCAGACTCTAGACACCCCCAGCATCATGCTGTGCCCCCTCCTGCCCAGACCCTAGACACCCCCAGCATCATGCTGTGCCCCCTCCTGCCCAGACCCTATACATCCCCAGCATCATGCTGTGCCCCCTCCTGCCCAGACCCTAGACACCCCCAGCATCATGCTGTGCCCCCTCCTTCCCAGACTCTAGACACCCCCAGCATCATGCTGTGCCCCCTCCTGCCCAGACCCTAGACATCCCCAGCATCATGCTGTGCCCCCCTCATGCCCAGACCCTAGACACCCCCAGCATCATGCGCCTAAGAGTAGTATCGACAACTGTGACCTGCCCTCTACATCCATGTTGACTTTTGTTGGGTAGGTCTTGATTTTCCATATAATTTGAAGTATGGCGTCCCACAACACTTTCAATGTTTTTATGATATGCGATGTTAGTTCTACTGTAAGTACCTGTATAAATTTAGGTTGTGTATATACAGAGACTAAAATACGTCTAGTTTGAATCTAGTCTCATTGTAATTCTTAAGCCCGGTATACCCATTAGTATGTATATATACCCATTAATATATAATAATTAAACCGATACATCATTACTCTAGAAATAAATGGGGGCTGTTTGGAAATTGAACACAGTGTGTTTAGTTTCTTATATATTTACATCTAGTCATGACTGTCATAGTTAACAATTGTTCTTCTCAACAGTCTACTTATAATACTGAAATTACTAACTAAATACATTCCTAATTTCATGTTTTCATGAAGCCTGGAGTAATATGCCAGTGGATGTATTTTAATAGCGTAATAAATAATGCTTTTAGCTGAGCAAGCTGAAAATTAAATATGAAGTGACAGTGTGACAAGTTATGCCAACCTGTCCACAAGCTTTGTCCATTACGGGTATTTTATTATAAATGTAATACATGTCTCGTGGATAAAGTTTTAATTAGGAGTCCAAAGTATAACAGTAAATCTGTCTCGTACATACACAGGTAATATCATGCTGAAATGTGGCTCTGGAAGAAGTCATTCTAACTCGTTCCCTTAGGAAAATTAAAATGAAAATATTACAGAATTAAAAAATATTAAGGAACTCACAAGAAGATAATTAGAAATGAATACTGAATGTAAGCCGAAGTTAATCGTAGTATAGACATGATTACTGTTAGAAAGTGGAAGTTAAGGTGACACAGACTGTAACATCTGCGAGTTTCAAGTGGATACCTCTAATGTTTGTCAAGTGGATACCTCTAATGTGATACCTCTAATGTTTATCAAGTGGATAAATATTAGTGGTGCAATATTTTAGAATCATTATTCTGGAAACGTTTTGCCAGCCAGTGGCTTCTTCAGTCCAAAACGGAGAAGAACGGTGCAAGATGGGAAGGATACTCAGAAGATTCTCCAAGTAACCCAACAACCAGCCTCTGCAATCAGTACTCGTCCAACAATCCAAGACGACGCTCACATCAGGATCATGTACTGCATGATATATGTCCACATGCAAAACGCTGATTCCTCTGGGACGACGAATTCTTTCCCTCCAAAGACCTGCCTAGCTTCAAGGTTCCTGATACTGCACCATCCACAGACATACTAAAAATCCTCTCCAGTACAGGAGGCATCACCGTTCCAACAGACACTCCAACCACACCCGCCCAAGTCACTCCAGACCTACCAGCTGCCGACACCCAAATATCCCAAGCCACTCCACGTGCCCTGCCTTCCGTCACCTCCATGACCACAACAACCCTTCTTGAAGATCAATACTCACACATCTCTGGAGAAAAAATTGAAGTTGACAACCACACTCCCTGCCTCACCTGGAAAACCTGCGATTCTATTCTTCACTACACACTCTAGCAAGAACACCATGTTCGCCCAAGAACTCCACCCTCGACTCTTTAATGGAACTGTTAAATACACCTCAGTTGTCCCATACAACTTCACACAACGACAAGTCCAAGAATTTGTGAAACATTGAAACTTCAATATTTATGCACAACTCAAGTACTTTCCAAAAGAAGTGTTTAAACAATTTAAGAATGGGAGAGGGTTTACCTGGAGAGGGTTTCGGGGGTCAACGCCCCCGCGGCTCGCTCTGAGACCAGTCCTCAACCAGCAGTAAACCGAACTAATGAACTTCAGCTGCTACCAGTTGTCCCCAGCCTGACTCTTGTTACCCCTCGCCATGAAGTGCTCAGCTGCTGCTGGGTTAAACTCTGGCTCTGTTTCTACCACTGAAGACACTCATCTCAAGCTCTATTCTTCGCCTCTCCCCACTTCTCCGCTCTCTCCCCACTTCTCCGCTCTCTCCCCACTTCTCCGCTCTCTCCGTACCTGAGAGTTAGTCATCGTCATCATCATCATCGTCATTATCATCATTATTCTGTACTTTTATCAAGATTGATAGATTGAACACATCGATTCCAGGCTGAGGGACTGATTACCTCAATCACCTCATCTTCCACTGATCTTCTCTGTACTGGACTGATGAAGCCACTGGCTGGCAAAACGTTTTCACAGTTAAGATTGCCAATTGTTCCACAAGTGTCTTATTCATCAGTTTATCGGTTTTCCAATCCATTTATATAATATGAGTCCATAGGTTTATCAAAGCTAATTCATTTGGTAGTCTTGAGGATAAATCAGATTAAGTATTTTGCAAGAGGATTTAGTCTGAGAAGGACCTGCCTAGTATGGGCCGGTAGGCCTGCTCCAGTGTTTCTCTATTCTTATGCTCTTATGGTGATTCTGACGAGTTGTAGGTAAAAGACACGTATACACTGATCAAGACATTCATTAAGGAAACGTTAAGCAATAAGTGGCTTCTTCAGACATAATAGTGACAGTGTTGGGAGTCAGGTGGCCAGCTGTGAGACGGTGATAATATACGTAGTACAACTACCTGCAACTACCTGCTACCTGCAATATGTTGCAGGTAGCATCTTGAGCGATCTCTCAGCTTGCCACCTGACTCCCTTCACTACATATACTCGGGTTTTTTTCAAATGTCTCTATATTAGGACTAAAAAGCCACTTAAGAACGTGAGAACATAAGAATGGGGGGGGGGGATACTGCAGGAGGGCTACCTTAAATGTCCTGATGAGTGCATACGTATCTTATACCTACGACTAGGCACTATTCCGTATGACAGATATATTGTGGGAACACCTGGGAACAAAACCTGGCTGTGTATCCCGTCACAATCATTTGTATATAATAGGTTTTATACATAGAGTAATGAAATTTGTCAGGCTGGGTTGGGAGACCAGTAGAGAGATTAACTTATCGCTAAGTATTCAAGTGTGAGTTCATTAGCTACGGCAGCTTCAAGCAACACGGGACTTATGCAAGGATGGAGGGAGTACTGGGACGCTGTTGACACTGCGCCTTGTTTCACGCTGCCAACATATGTGTTGGTTTTGCCAACTACTCTTGTTAGTGTGTGTGTTCTTACCTATTTGTGGTTGCAGGGGTCGATTCACAGCTCCTGGCCCCGCCTCTTCGCTGGTCGCCACTAGGTCCACTCTCTCCCTCCTCCATGATCTTTGTCGTATCTCTTCTTAAAGCTATGTATAGATCCTGCCTCCACTACATCACTGTGTGTGTGTGCGTGCGTGTGTATGAGTAAAGAAAATAAATAGAAAAGGAATGATAGAAGAAAAAAGGTCGGGGAGTGAGGCAAGAAAAATAAAAGCGGCGTTAACTCAGTGTCCCAAGTCTAGTGAAGAGATGAAATATGCAAATAACCTAGACAAAGACACTCTGAGCTCACAAATAGCATTCACGAGACAGGAATTCCCTCCGACACTCCCTCCATTCCTCCCTCCCTACAATCCTCCAACTCCTCCCTCCATCCCTACAACTCCTACAGCATTCCCTCACTCCCTGACCCCTGGCAGTCACAAGGGGTGGAAGTATGCCACAAGTCTCGGGCAAGTGGTCATCTGAGTCCTTTGTTTTAGTGCAGTAAATAACTCAGCCGTCTCTCGTGCACCACTTGTGCACCACTTGTGCACCCTCTCTTGTTTCACTTGGTAGCTGTGAACATTATCTCGTGCATAGCAGCGATTACTTACACCACCCTGCTGAACACTACTGATCTCTCTCTCTCTCTCTCTCTCTCTCTCTCTTTATATATATATATATATATATATATATATATATATATATATATATATATATATATATATATATATATATATATATATATATATATACCCACCCTTCTACCTCTCTATATATAACCACCCTTCTATCTCTCTCTCTATACCCCACCCTTCTATTTCTCTCTATACCCACCCTTCTGTCTCTATACCCACCCTTCTATCTCTCTCTCTCCCTCCAAACAGTCAAGGAAACTTCCCAGTTATATATGGCAAGTAATTATAACATCTTCAATACCATATCGGCTAACAGACCATGACTGCCAACCGCTTTCTAACCCACCTTATCGCATCTCAAAAAATAAAAAATAGTGAACCTCTTCCTTACTACGCTTAGCAAGCTAATGAACTTATGTGAGGTTTCTGGGACATTAGCTAGCAGTGAATATAACATTTTAAAATTCAAAGCAAATATCGCTTTTCATTCCCAAAATAAATCAGTAATATTCAAAATAAGTACTATTACTAATTCAAAATATAAATATAAATACCTAAGTCCCTTAAGAGCCAGATGAATAAATATTAAAAAAAAAAAATTGTTCGGTAAGATACATTACAGTGAATGACTGGAGACACTGTAGCCACTGACTAGATACAGTGTTCTTGTTGTGACCACTGCAACACCTGACGTTACTTCAGTAAATACTGCTGGATGACTGGTTAATTTATTCTGTAATACTTCGTAAAACACATCTCATGTTTATTTCAAGGAATGGACAAGCCTCGACTCACTATCAGGAATTTACTAGTCCGTCGCATTAACCTGAATCATAGCAGGTGTTTAGTGTCCCCAGTTCTCCCTTGTAAACGTCAAAGCTGGTCCTTGGCCAAGACCGTGTTGATGACTGTGACTTGTGAATGCTGGCGCTCACTCTGGCAAACAATGCACGAGAGAGGAGGAAGAAGAGATTCGTCTAGTCAGCGAGTAGTTTGCTTTACTAATTAGCTAGCTATAACAAATGTATATTGACACTGCGTAAATCCTGTTCCAAAAATGTTGTAACAGAGATGGAGAATGATGGTACCCACTGGACGGTGTAATGACACACTTTTCTTTATTTCTTCATCGAGGAAAAAATTCTGGCGGAGATGGTAATGCTACTGAGACACGCTCACCTGGGTCCTCAGAACAGTCGTAAGTAATTCACAAGTGGTAAATCTGTTGGTCTGGACGCGTGGATGTGGCGATCGCTGGGGTGCAATACAGTGGGGAGCCAACTGAACAATACAGTGGGGAGCCAACTGAACAATACAGTTGGGAGCCAACTGAACAATACAGTGGGGAGCCAACTGAACAATACAGTGGGGAGCCAATTGAACAATACAGTGGGGAGCCAACTGAACAATAAAGTGGGGAGCCAACTGAACAATACAGTGGGGAGCCAACTGAACAATACAGTTGGGAGCCAATTGAACAATACAGTTGGGAGCCAACTGAACAATACAGTGAGGAGCCAACTGAACAATACAGTAGGGAGCCAACTGAACAATAAAGTGGGGAGTCAACTGAACAATAAAGTGAGGAGCCAACTGAACAATAAAGTGAGGAGCCAACTGAACAATAAAGTGGGGAGTCAACTGAACAATAAAGTGAGGAGCCAACTGAACAATAAAGTGGGGAGCCAACTGAATAATACAGTGAGGAGCCAACTGAACAATACAGTTGGGAGCCAATTGAACAATACAGTTGGGAGCCAACTGAACAATACAGTGAGGAGCCAACTGAACAATACAGTAGGGAGCCAACTGAACAATACAGTGGGGAGCCAACTGAACAATACAGTAGTGAGCCAACTGAACAATACAGTGGGGAGCCAACTGAACAATACAGTGGGGAGCTAACTGAACAATACAGTGGGGAGCCAACTGAACAATGCAGTGGAGAGGCAAAAAGGGATATGTATGAGAGTATAGTGGTACCAACACTGTTGTATGGGTGTGAAGCATGGGTTCTGAATGCTGAGGAAAGGAGACGCAGGAGGCAGTGAAAATGTCGTGTCTGAGGTAATATGTGGTGTGAATATTATGCAGAACATCCCGAGTTTGGAGACGAGGAGGTGTGGAGTTACAAAAATATTATTCAGTAGGCAGAGGAGGGTTGTTGAGGCTGTTTGGATATTTAAAGAAAAATAGAATGATTAGGAGAGTATATAAATCTGGGGTGGAGGGAAAGAGGTTTAAGGGGAAAAGGGTAAAGGAGGTTTTGAGTGCTAAGCGCTTAGACATTCAGCAGGATTGTCTGAGCGTGTAAGATAGGAGTGCGTGAAGGAAAGTGGTTTTTATGATTTAACGTGTTGTTGTAGTGTAAGCAAAGTAACAGTTATGAAGGAATTCATGGAAACTAATTAACTGGACTTGAGTCCTGGAGGTAGGAAGTGTAGTGCTTACACTGAGAGAGAGAGAGAGAGAGAGAGAGAGAGAGAGAGAGAGAGAGAGAGAGAGAGAGAGACTGTGTGTGTGTATATATAATATATAATCTGCTGTATTAAAACAGTTTATATTTAATTAAAAAATGGACAGAAATTAATGTTGTAGTTGATTGAATTAAAAAGTTAATAATTCCTCAAGCCGTAGAAACAATTTATATGTTAAATAACCAAACTTTATTGGGAATAATGCAGAGAGGCATTTTTAATTTTCAAAAAAATTGCAAAAAAATTATGCTATTAGAGAGAAACATTGACATCTTTTTTTTTATATTCACTGGATTGCAAAGTTTCCAGATATGTATAAATTTGGTAACCATGAAATTTCAACGAAACGAAAGAGGGAATTTGAGTAAGTGTGGAACACCAGACGGGGTCAATGCTCTCCCCACCACACACGTTCACACGACTGTCGTGTCCTAAGATGCGCCTCGTACTTCTGTCGTCGCGACTGTCGTATCCTAAGATGCGCCTCGTACTTCTGTCGTCGCGACTGTCGTGTCCTAAGATGCGCCTCGTACTTCTGTCGTCTCTTGCAGTTATTTAGTTTTCACTTAGTGCCATTCAAAAAAAAATCATAAGTAATGCCAAAAGTTATGTATATCATGTCGGCTACCAGGTTTTGAGAGTTCAACAGCTTTATTAAGCTCCCCAGACCCATGGTGTGGGTGGCAGTCAAGAGATTATAGCGGCACTTTATGGATCCAGGTACTGGTGGTCCAGGGTAGTGACCGAGTGTCAGGATGAGGTGGGTTAGGTAAGATTCGTCAGGAAACAGGACAAGTGTTTCCTGACACGGGTCTTAGTTATATGATGACCCTCCACTGTGTATATATATATACAGAATATATATATATATATATATATTCATATATATATATATATATATGATAATGGGAGCCCTTTGATTGAACTTTGTATAGAAAGGGGTTTAGTTATAGGTAATACATATTTTAAGAAAAAGAGGATAAATAAGTATACAAGATATGATGTAGGGCGTAATGACAGTAGTTTGTTGGACTATGTATTGGTAGATAAAAGACTGTTGAGTAGACTTCAGGATGTACATGTTTATAGAGGGGCTACAGATATATCAGATCACTTTTTAGTTATAGCTACAGTGGGAGTAAAAGGTAGATGGGATACAAGGAAAATAGAATCAGTAAGTAAAAGAGAGGTGAAGGTTTATAAACTAAAAGAGGAGGCAGTTAGGGTAAGATATAAACAACTATTGGAGGATAGATGGGCTAGTGAGAGTGTAGGCAATGGGGTCGAAAATGTATGGGGTAGATTTAAAAATGTAGTGTTAGAGTGTTCAGCAGAAGTTTGTGGTTACAGGCGAGTGGGTGCGGGAGGGAAGAGGAGCGATTGGTGGAATGATGATGTAAAGAGAGTAGTAAGGGAGAAAAAGTTAGCATATGAGAGGTTTTTACAAAGTAGAAGTGATGCAAGGAGGGAAGAGTATATGGAGAGAAAAAGAGAGGTTAAAAGAGTGGTGAAGCAATGTAAAAGAGAGCAGATGAGAGAGTGGGCGAGATGTTATCAGCAAATTTTGTTGAAAATAAGAAAAAGTTTTGGAATGAGATTAATAAGTTGAGGAAGCCTAGAGAACAAATGGATTTGACAGTTAAAAATAGGAGAGGAGAGTTATTAAATGGAGAGTTAGAGGTATCGGGAAGATGGAGAGAATATTTTGAGGATTTGTTAAATGTTGATGAAGACAGGAAGCTGTGATTTCGTGTGTAGGGCAAGGAGGAATAACATCTTGTAGGAGTGTGGAAGAGCCAGTTGTGGGTGTAGGGAAGTTCGTGAGGCAGTGGGTAGAATGAAAGGGGGTAAGGCAGCTGGGATTGATGGGATAAAGATAGAAATGTTAAAAGCAGGTGGGGATATAATTTTGGAGTGGTTGGTGCTATTATTTAATAAATGTATGGAAGAGGGTAAGGTACCTAGGGATTGGCAGAGAGCGTGTATTGTTCCTTTGTATAAAGGCAAAGGGGACAAAAGAGAGTGCAAAAATTATAGGGGAATAAGTCTGTTGAGTGTACCTGGTAAAGTGTATGGTAGAGTTATTATTGAAAGAATTAAGAGTAAAACAGAAAGCAGGATAGCAGATGAAAAAGGGGGGCTTTAGGAAAGGTAGGGGTGTGTAGACCAAGTGTTTACAGTGAAACATATAGGTGAACAGTATTTGGATAAGGGTAAAGATGTTTTTGTGGCATTTATGGATTTGGAAAAGGCGTATGATAGGGTAGATAGGGAGGCAATGTGGCAGATGTTGCAGGTGTATGGAATAGGAGGAAGGTTACTGAAAGCAGTGAAGAGTTTTTATGAGGATAGTGAGGCTTAGGTTAGAGTGTGTAGGAGGGAAGGGGACTATTTCCCAGTAAAAGTGGGCCTTAGACAAGGATGTGTGATGTCACCGTGGTTGTTCAATATATTTATAGATGGGGTTGTAAGAGAAGTGAATGCGAGGGTCTTGGCAAGAGGTGTTGGGCTAAAAGATAAAGAAGCAAATACAAAGTGGGAGTTGTCACAGTTGCTTTTTGCTGATGATACTGTGCTTTTGGGAGATTCTGAAGAGAAGCTGCAGAGGTTGGTGGATGAATTTGGTAGGGTGTGTAAAAGAAGAAAATTGAAAGTGAATATAGGAAAGAGTAAGGTGATGAGGATAACAAAAAGAATAGGTGACGAAAGATTGGATATCAGATTGGAGGGAGAGAGTATGGAGGAGGTGAATGTATTCAGATATTTGGGAGTGGACATGTCGGCGGATGGGTCTATGAAGGATGAGGTGAATCATAGAATTGATGAGGGAAAAGGGTGAGTGGAGCACTTCGGAGTCTGTGGAGACAAAGAACCTTGTCCATGGAAGTAAAGAGGGAATGTATGAGAGTATAGTTATACCAACGCTCTTATATGGGTGTGAAGCATGGGTGATGAATGTTGCAACGAGGAGAAGGCTGGAGGCAGTGGAGATGTCATGTCTGAGGTCAATGTGTGGTGTGAATATAATGCAGAGAATTCGGAGTTTGGAAATTAGGAGGAGGTGCGGGATTACCAAAACGATTGTCCAGAGAGCTGAGGAGGGGTTGTTGAGGTGGTTTGGACATGTAGAGAGAATGGAACGAGACAGAGTGACTTCGAGAGTGTATAAATCTGTAGTGGAGGGAAGGCGGGGTAGGGGTCGGCCTAGGAAAGGTTGGAGGGAGGGGGTAAAGGAAGTTTTGTGTGCGAGGGGCTTGGACTTCCAGCAAGCATGTGTGAGCGTATTTGATAGGAGTGAATGGAGGCATATGGTTTTTAATACTTGACGTGCTGTTGGAGTGTGAGCAAAGTAACATTTATGAAGGGATTCAGGGAAACCGGCAGGCCGGACTTGAGTTCTGGAGATGGTAAGTACAGTGCCGGCACTCTGAAGGAGGGGTGTTAATGTTGCAGTTTTATAACTGTAGTGTAAAGCACCCTTCTGGCAAGACAGTGATGGAGTGAATGGTGATGAAAGTTTTTCTTTTTCGGGCCACCCTGCCTTGGTGGGAATCGGCCGATGTGTTAAAAAAAAAAAAAAATATATATATATATATATATATATATATATATATATATATATATATATATATATATATATATATATATATTCTGTGTGAGTGTGGTGGTCAGGGTGGAGAGAAGTGGTTGGCAGGCCAGCCCAGGACGCCGCTACTCACAAAATAAACTACTATGCCCCGGGGCATTCCTGGGCACTCAGGGGGGCCGGGGGGGTGACACAAAGCTCTGCTACTGGGCTACAATTGCTACTCTCGTCGGTGGAGTTGGCCAGCCTGTTCTCTCCTTGAGGTTGGCACTCCTATTAATTTCATTTTCCCCTGAAGTTGGCACTCGTTGAGTTACGCTGAAGGTGTCGTTGGCACCACGGGCACTTGGCTTATAGGTCAGGGGACTCGGCGTAAATGGACACTTTGTAACTTAAATTTTATACTAATATCATGTATCTATACTGGTGAACACCCTGTGTGTTCTAGCACAGTGTTCTTGTGTTCTAGAACAGTGTCTCTGTGTTCTAGTACAGTGTCTTTCGACCCCCAGACTCAAAGGTATACAGTAATTTTTTTTTCTCTCCCTTTCTCTCTCTCTCTCTCTCTCTCTCTCTCTCTCTCTCTCTCTCTCTCTCTCTCTCTCTCTCTCTCTCTCTCTCTCTCTCTCTCTCTCTCTCTCTCTCCTCTCTCTCTCTCTCTCTCTCTCTCTCTCTCTCTCTCTCTCTGTCATAATAAACTGTCTCAGAGATTATAATGGAGTACACAATATAAACAATGTTTATTCTAAAATACTTGGCATTCCTTTTTTTTGCTGTTGTTTAGTTGTATCCAGATTAGACAAATGTTTTACATTCTGCTCCTTATTCACTTTCTAAGGTAACTAGGAAGCTAGTAACCATGGCAACATGAATTTTGGTGTCATTCTTCGGATCTCTCTGTGATGCTTGCCAGGATGCTGTAATCTAGCCCATCCGTGTATACTCACCTAATTGTGGTTGCAGGGGTCGAGACTCAGCTCCTGGCCCCGCCTCTTCGCTGTCCGCTACTGGGTCTCTGCTCTCCCTGCTCCATGAGCTTTATCATACCTTGTCTTAAAACTTTGCATGGTTCCTGCCTCCACTATATCTTTCTCTAGACTATTCCACTTCCTGACTACTCTGTGGCTGAAGAAATGTGTGTGTGTGTGTGTGTGTGTGTGTGTGTGTGTGTATGTACAGCTGGTTTGCTTTGTAGATGAGTCATGTTAAATATCACTTCTTTCTTATAAATTAACTTTAATAAACTGAACATGTTGCATTACATAATTTACTGCATTTTCTACACATGCATGTATTTTTCTTTGGTTAATATTAATGTCATGTACATGTGCGTGTCACCACTGCATAGCTGGTGCTAGTTATTATTGCACAGCTGGTGCTAGTTACTATTGCACAGCTGATGTGGGGTCACTACTGCACAGTTGGTGCTTGTTATTATTGCACAGCTGGTGCTAGTCACTATTGCACAGCTAGTGTTGGTCACTACTGTACAGCTGGTGCTGGTGATCGCTCACCACACCCTACCATTCAAAGCCCCTATACCTCGCTCCCATGCCGCCATCTGAACGCAGGATATATAACTTGAGAGATGTGTATCTCTTTGTATATACGCACTGAGAGTTCACTTCAATACCTATTTCAGGAATTAAAGTATTCTTAACTAGTGGTGAACAGGTTACATGCAACCTGACTGACCAATCAACTAATCATCTGCTGAAATGGGAAATAATATATCTAATCAAGTTCCCACATCATTTTTGATAATATTTATGCATAGTAATGTAAACTGTAGAATATTTTGAGATTAGAATATTCATATTAGTTATTTTTTTTCATTTATAAACTGTAGTATAATTAATTTTCTTCAGTTCACTGACAGTCGTAGTGTAATATATTTCGCTGTATCATGGAGACGAATGGTTTTAAGACCACAAGTGGAGATAAAACACTTCTCTGTAATTGTCTCTTCCACATGTAAACCTCGTAGTCGTTACGTGAATAAACAATAAAAATTATATATTTTTTTGAAGTTAGTGTACTGGTGAACTCCTCTATAACTCACTTTTAGTCTATAGGCGTTAGAAACAGCGCAGACGGAGGGTATTCAGATCACTAATGAAGGACCCGGGTTCACTGTAGGGTGAGGTGATACGTATGGACAATTCTCCTTACACCTGCACCCCTACTTGATCTATAGTTACCTGGATGCTAGTTAACTACTGTGAGTGGCATTCTTGACAGTGTGTGATATATGTTCAAGTCTCCTTACACCTGCTTTCCCTGCTTGCATAGCAGTAAATACCTACGTGTTAGTCAACTACTGCGGGTGACATTCCAGGACGGGGAGGCTGGGGTCCTATATCTTAGGGCTGAGTTTTTAAATGTGTTGAGGTAAAAATGAAAGCTTTTATTCTGTAGAAAGTGAAGATGGTTCTTACGATGCCTAGAAGCAGTAAGAGCAGCCTCATAAGAACTAAAATTCAGCGGTATACCAGAAGAACACCACTATTACAGCTCCTGTAGACCGAATTTATGGCGTCCGTAAATGATAATCTCGCTATAAGATGTAGCAACTAAGAATATTTTTTTTTCTACGTCTATAAGCCTCTTCATAAAAGTCGCAAATATATTACAGACTTGAAAGAAAAGTGGCTCCGACCAGACTGGACGACCAGACTGGAAGACCAGTCATATAACAGCCAGTCACTGAGTTGGGTTTAATTTTTATTGATTGATGAGGGTAATTAAGGCTGCTAGTCACCTGTCAACTAACTTAGTTGATGGAATAAATTACTTGCGCAACACTAGGTATCTATATTGAAAAGACACTTGGCCCGCGCAGCATGAATCTTGGTAAACAGGGCTGCTATTACTACTGCAACTCGTTTGCCAACCGCTGGCCCAGTGGGCATGACCTACTCCCACTAATGAGTTCCGCCCACATGTGATGCTGTCTGCAACTGCCTCTCTTTTGGCTCCAGTATATAGGTCTCCACCCTCATGCCTCTGATTTAGGAAGATCAAGATTAAGAGTAAGTAAGTTTATTCAGGTATACACAAATACAGTTACATAGATTATCATACATAGCAGCATATGTGTAGAGAACCTAGGATAACCCAAAACAGTCAGACAGAGTGACTTATTTCCATTGGGGTCCTTAACTTATTTCAATTGATAAGGGGCTGAACATATATCTAGACCAAGAGATCGGACACTTTATTTTACAGTGATCAGTTATACAGACTAAGAGTTCTTATCCCACCTTAGCTCATTTCAAAGCCGAGCCTTACCTAAAGTATACTACCACCCCTGGAATGTCACCCACAACAGTTGGCTAACTCCTAGGTACTTACTTGCTACTAGGTGAACAAGGGCAGCAGGTGTAAAGAAACATGCCCGTGCCTGGGAGCGAATCACGGACCCTCAGAATGTGAGCTGAATGCGCTACCAACTGAGCCAACGCTAAGGGATTGAACACCTTCTATCAAGGCTAAGGGGCTGAAGACTTATCAAAGCTAAGGGACTGGTTTTCAAACCAATCTGCCGAGTAGGGTTATAGAAGCTAAAACCTTGCGCAACTTTAAGAAGAGATTAGACAGATATATGAGTGAGAAGGGCTGGGTTTGATTAGTACCTGAGTTATTTATGTGAATTCTTATGTGGCTTTGAGAAAAGGTTGGACAGGTGGGTGATTGAACTGGGGAAGGTCTAGATTATAAGGACTCGAATCACTTGCTTGAATCTTCTTGCCCTACCCAGGTACTTCCTAGGACCTCTTAGGAAGTCCTAGTTAATATTTATCTAAAAAAGTATTATAATAACAATTAGATATCGCCCTCATTTTGTGCTCCCTCAGCGAAAGTTACAGTTTAAGTTCGGGATCTGGCCCCAACAAGTATGGGAGCAGCGTCGTTCCTGATTACACTCAGGCAGCGCCAAATACCTAGAGAGACAGGCATGGACACGGGGGGTAACGTGCCTCTTGTAGTGCTACGCGAGACAGCTACGGTGCTACACGAGGGCCAACTTACCTGATGCAGTGCTACACGAAACAGCTGGAGGGGTGCTACACGAAACAGCTGGGGGTGCTACACGAGACAGCTGGGGGTGCTAGCCACTCAGAAGCATCCCTAACCAATCCTGATTATTTTGCTACATCTATTTTGGTAAACACGCAGCACTGTTCAAACTTCACCCACATCAAAGCACTTTTACACACTTTTTTTTCCCTTCCGCACTCTTACTTTCTAGTGGCACCTTCTAGAACATGGCCCTTTTTTTTCAAAACAATTGTTTTCAGCTTTCTGTTTTACTCCACAAGCATTAATATCATTAACAACGAAGAAATATCGCACACTACACTTACATTCACCACTGGCGATATATACACGCTTAATTTTCCATTGCTAGATATCGCCAATTACTGAGAACACCATAAGATAAACACAATGATCCAGCTAGGGCCAGTGGATGCCACCCTTACAGGAGACTATGGTTCACTTCCTCCTGTAGCACCTTCGGTAGACGAGTCGACGTAAGACCTCCACAGGTTTTACTTAGCGGGGATTTCCTCACACAAGAGGACACTGAGTGCACTGCACGACTCTCACGTCTCACAGAAACTGGCAGGCCTTAGCATCCAACTGTTTTTAGCTTGGATACCAACCCAGGGCAGCGGTGGTGGTGGTGGTGGATGTGATGGTGGTGGTAGTGGTGGTGGTACTGGTGGAGATAGTGGTATCTTCTACAGTACCCAGTTCTCACCTCGTCCCTGTACCCTTATACACGAGTCCTCATAATACTGCAACTCCTACTATACGATCCTACCCTTAATACGCTAATATTTCCCAGCTGTACTCATTTCAGAACCTCTATACTATCATACCCTCCAGTTCCAATGCTATAAACGCTATATTTCTACTATACTCTCAGACATTTGCTCATATTATAATAATATATTTATATAATATTGATATACCCCTGCAGTACTTTCATGCCCATACTATACTGCAAAATCTTTTATGTGCTTAGATTCTTGTGCTGTAGGTCTACAGTTGCCGTTTTTCTATTTTATTTACAAAAAAAAACTTTAGTAAACTGTTCAAAATCCATTTTTTTTTTCACAATCCTAGTCTATAAATCGTTCCATGTCACCAGCTAGGAGCGTGAGCAAATGCGGAAGAATGAGGAAAAAACACTCCCCGCTATTTAAGCTGAAAACAAGAGGTGGGGGAGGCACTGACTTGATAGTCAAGTTAAACCTGAGCTTAAATTCCACCAGCAAGGTGAGGTGATCCAGCGTAGGCGAGCTACCACAAAAGTTACGTTGAAATATGTGAAGGTGACAAGAGGTAACATGAAATATGTTGTATAGGGAGACCTTTATTAACTGTAAGAAGTTTCACCCACATGAAGCGTTACCTGGTGAAGCCTCATGTTGATGACACGTCGCAATAATAAAGGTTGGATCATATGATCCAAACTCCGCCTCGGGTGATTTTTCCTGATGAATAACTAATATCATCAACTATAACAGAAGGCAGAGTGTTCCAGTGAAAGATGAAGACAAGTAACACGTGGAGCACATCAAGGTTCAGCTCTTGGACCCATACATATTCTGGTTTTATTTTCTGTATGTCTCTTTACTTACAAAGGATCGAGCCTCCTGCATTACACGCACAATATTTTTTTTTTTTTAGGCAGCGTCCTTTGGGACCATTAAGGTCTGATGCTCTAAACGATGTCATAATTATGACACACTATACTCCCGTCTGGGATGTTTTAGAATCAAGCCTCCTGCGTCACCCTTAACACTCTGGAAGACCTTTAAGGTTGCAATGCCATCGAAATTCTTTCGAAACAGCTGATCTTCTTTCGATCCTTTGAGACTTATTGTATATATATAATTTTCTTATGTTTTATTATGTTTACGTGACCAATTTTTGTTCTTCTTTCGATAGGTAGTTCTATTTGCTTGGATAATTGGACATGGCAACATGGCAACAGAGACATATTGCTTAGGAATTATTACTTCCATCACTCTGTTATGAAGAAAACTAGAGCAGATGCTGAAAAATCAACTCTTCAAGCAGTGCTAGAGATGTGGGAGGTTAAAATCCAAACACTAATTTTGGCTGACACTAAAAGCAAATTTCCGAAGATGGCCCATGAATACAACAAAATTAAAAAAAAAAACAGAATCGAGTCTACTGGACTGTCATACTCAAATGATGATGCTTCGGGACCAGCTCGAGAATCTCTTCGATGTGACTCACAAGAAAGTGATGACATCTCAGTTGAAAATAAGACCTTTCTGGTGAGAAAGTGGTTCTCCCTAATGTATTCAAGAAGTATGGACCGTATGATGACTCAAGAATTCCTTGTTCGTGAAGTTCAAGAAGCGAGGAATCATAATAATAATAATAATAATATTTTTATTTCAATGCATGTTACAAGTGTACATTGTTATTGGTAGTTACAATTATAAAACTGTAATGCAAGGAGAGCCACTGGCATGCCATGGCATTAGGGGCAGCTTATTCTAAAGACTTATTCACTAAAGACTTAATGCTAGAGAAATTTATTGAGTTTATTCTAGTTCTGTATTATTTAAAATTTCAATCTGATTATACATACAATAAAAAGACAATACAAGAGAAATTGGTTGAGTTTAGTCTAGTTGTATATTTTAATTCAAGTTACAGTATGTTGATGCTATACTAGTATAATAACAATACTAGAAAATTTATTGAGTTTCTTCTAGTTATATATTTTATTTCTATTTAACAAAATGATGATACTATAATATTTAAATGAACAATATGATGATATGATATTGAACAAGTGTTAAGGAGGATGACATATAAATTGAGATTATCTTAAGTAAAATAACATTGGGTTTGAAAGTTTGTTACAGTATGAGTATTTAGTATAGTGTGAGTAGGTGATTTTTGAGAAGAGTCTTGAATTGATTTTCGGACAAGGTTAACTTAATATTTACTGGTAATGAATTCCAGATTCTGGGGCCCTTTATGTGCATAGAATTTTTACATTGGTTAGTATGGACTCGGGTATGTCAAATAGTGATCTGTGTCTTGTGTCATGGTCGGGACCTATTAAAGTTGTTGAGGAGAATTTTGAGCGGAGGGTTGATATTAGCATGTAGAGTTTTATGTATGTAGATGGCACATGAATAGGTGTGAATATTTTTTACGGTGAGTAGTTTTAATGTTCTGAATATAGGTGGAGTATGTTGTCTAGAGTGGGAATTTGTTATCATCCTGACTGCAGCCTTTTGCTGGGTTATGAGTGGTCTAAGGTGATTTAATGTTGTTGAGCCCCATGCACTGATTCCATAGGTGAGATAAGGGTAGATAAGAGAATGATATAGTGCAATGAGAGCTGGTTGTGGCACATGATAGCGTATCTTAGATAATATACCTACTGTCTTTGAGATTTTCTTGGAAATTTGTTGTATATGAGTTTGGAATTTAAGACTACTGTCAAGGTGGATTCCTAGGAATTTGCCCTCTTGAGTCTTGTGATGGGTGCACCATTTAGTGTTATGTTAAGTGGAACATTTGTAGCTTTGTTTCCAAACTGTATGAAGTAGGTCTTGTCAGTATTGAGAGTAAGTTTATTTGTCGTCATCCATGTTGTTATTTTCTGTAATTCGGCATTAACTGTGTTGGCTAGTATGACTGGATTTGGGTGAGAGAAGACATATGTTGTGTCATCTGCAAATAAAATGGGTTTGAGTAGTTGTGATGCATTCGGTAGGTCGTTTATGTAAATGAGAAATAAGAGTGGCCCCAGGACACTACCTTGAGGGACACCGACTGTAATTTGTCGTGTGGAAGAGTTCACTCCATTTGTGTACACATACTGGCTTCTGTTGCTAAGGTACGACTTTAGGTAATTGAGGGGGTGCCCCCTAATACCATAGTGCGCTAATTTTGTGATCAATAAATCATGGTCGACTGTATCAAATGCTTTGCGTAGGTCTATAAAGATTCCCAACGGAATTTCTTTCTTCTCAAGTGCGGTGTATATTAACTCTAACATGTGTGTTATAGCATCGTTTGTGCTCTTGTTAGTCCTGAATCCAAATTGACAGGGGTTTAGTACATTGTGTGAAACGAGGATCCCGCTGAAAGCCAGCAAGTGAAGATGAGGATCTCGTTAAGAGTTCTCTTGTCTTCTGGCAAGATTCAAACAGAGATCACTGAAGGACCTGAAGGCAGAAATCGAGTCGAAGGTTTACACCAGGAATGATTACAAGAAACTTCTGCTGATTCTGTCATACATCTTATTAGTAAAGCTTTCAGAGAAAAGCGTGTAGATCAGGGCACCTGGAGCCTTTCGTCAAGCCTGATGGATGGCAAAAGTCATTTGTATTCCGGAGATCTTTCTCATCAAAGAACAGTTCTCCCTCACTGTTCATGTAGTGCGTTCTATGCTGAAACTCAGCCTCCTCATTTCTCACTTCTACACCAGGTACTGACATCAAGCAATGATCGCATCGTAGGCCCAAAATGACTTGGACTTCATGAAAAATCTTGGAAGCGAATTCACGAATTGTCAGTTGTTGAACACTGCCTTCACAGCCTTCAAACGCCACATATGGTTGTATGTGTCCGAGGAACTGGTCAAAAGAAGGCTGCAATGATGGAACAGGAGAAGGCTGCAATGATGGAACAGGAGAAGGCTGCAATGATGGAACAGGAGAAGGCTGCAATGATGGAAAATCTCATCCAACGTCCTTGCATCGTCAGCTGATCACCGCTGACATGCCTCCAAGACACTCCCTTCCCTGGGAGCCATCGACACCAAGCAAGACATAGACATCCCTCAAGACACTCCCATCCCTGGGAGCCAAGCCCGGGTCACCAATTGGAGAAGACCCGGGCCGGCAGTACCGGCAAACCTACAACAACAACAACAATCTCAAGAAGAGAGAGGGGAAGGGTTTGAAAAGACATGATAACAAGAAGTCTGCTCTCAAAAAATTACTTCATGACTTCGTTATAGCCAAGAGCCGGAATGTCTTCAAACCTATTTCTCCCAAAGAGGCGTCAGAGTCTGTGTACATCCTCGCAAGGCCACCTTCTTCTGCAATGAAGTTGAAACTTAGCAACGTTTCACGGCCGCCAACGTTTCGTTAAGGGTTGTGAACAGCGCCGAGAAGGGTGTTGCTGTCATTTCACACTTGAACTCATCCACCACCGAGTATGAGACCCAGAAGCAGTACCACCTGAAAGTTAGTGCTCAAGACAAGAAGGACATGTTCTCCATGCCAAACGATATATTCTCAAATAAATTAGACTATATTGATGCTATTCGCTTTTTTTTGTGATCGGAAAGTTTAATTTTTGCGGCACCCCTAAATATTAAGCTCGGGAAATAAAATTTCACTGGAAGATATATTTTGAGTGCAAGGTTAGGGCAATATGTCTCATTTAAAATTCCAGCTGTTAATTTTTGGACCATAGACACACAGGAGCCAATGGACACACAGGTGAGTTAATAATCCCAGAGGGATTATCAATTACAGCCAAGTAATACGATTAATTTCCACGGGTATCATTCCACAGCATGCTACTAACACCTTGGTACTTTACTGTTAAGTGAACATTGGCTGCAAGTGTATGGGGACCTTCCAGTTCGTCTCGTCCCACTCCGGAATCAAATTTAAGTCCTTTGACTGTGAGTCGAACGCTCTATAACTGAGATAAAAGTCATCAAAGAGAGAGAGTTAAGTAGAGTTATGTGGAACACACATACAAACTCACTCCAGCTTGAACGTAACTTAATTTACACAAGACTACTGAAACGCTGAGCAAAGCTGATTCAATGGTCTAGCTTCCTTCTTGCCTCAATCCTTTCCTTCTTCAATTCACCCCATCTCCCTAGCCTCACTTTTATCCTCTCTTCCTGCAACCTTCCCTTCCTTTATTCTACCCTCTCTTCCAGCACCCATTCATTCCTTTGATCTCTCGCAGCAGTTTCCCCTCTCTCCTTCCCTCGCATCTTTGTTCCCTTCATCTCACCTCCTCTTCCTCCCTCTCACACCATAGTCAGACAGTACATTTGCTTTCGAAGTTTACTAAAAAACAAAATTGTAATTGTCTAACTTTTTACTCAGCAGGTTCTGTTTAACTCCTGCCTGAGGCTTGTTTACTGTCTGGCATCCTTGACAAGGTGGAGCTCACAGTGAGCGATGGCCCTTCCATCCTCTGCTGAACCACCTCCACCTCTGTAGGTTAAAAATCTGGCAAGGAGGTAACACTGGACCACCACAAACATCCTTCCTGCAGCACAGTTCGGCGTGTTCAGGTATCCTCGTATGCCATTGCAACCAAACTCTCGAGTGACCCAAACGTGTAACCTGGAGGAAGATCCAGGTTTTTGGCATTCCTGTTCAAATTTGACAAGAGACACTGGCACCGCTAGATGATAACGAAACACGAAACGGTTCAAAGGGAGCTTTGTCAAGTTAAAGCTCTCCTAGAACGAAACATTTTTGTTATAAAGTAAATGAACACGTACAAATGTTAGGACAAGGCACATATAGGAAGGGTTCAATACACAAATAATCCGCACATAGAAGAGATGAGCTTACGACGACGTTTCGGTCCGACATGGACCATTTATAAAGTCACACTGTAACTGGTACAAGTCGGACCGAAACGTCATCGTAAGCTCCTCTCTTCTATGTGCGGGTTATTTGTGTATTGTTACAGTCACGGTATTGTGCCTTTTTTTGTTATTTATTGGAAGGGTTGAGTGGGAGGAAGACTGGAGTTTGAAGAGATGGACACCCCATTTGCAACCACGGAATGCTGCCACCAACACACCCGGTATTATCTGCCACCACTCGCCTGGGACGATGCTGCCTGCCACCAGCTCAACTAGGACGACGTTGTACTAGCTTACCCGGCACGATGCTTTACCAGCTCACCTGGCATGATGCTGTACCAGCTCACCTGGCATGATGCTGTACCAGCTCACCTGGCATGATGCTGTACCAGCTCACCTGGCATGATGCTGTACCAGCTCACCTGGCATGATGCTGTACCAGCTCACCCGGCATGATGCTTTACCAGCTCACCCGGCATGATGCTGTACCAGCTCACCCGGCATGATGCTGTACCAGCTCACCCGGCATGATGCTGTACCAGCTCACCTGGCATGATGCTGTACCAGCTCACCCGGCATGATGCTGTACCAGCTCACCCGGCATGATGCTGTACCAGCTCACCTGGCATGATGCTGTACCAGCTCACCTGGCATGATGCTGTACCAGCTCACCCGGCATGATGCTGTACCAGCTCACCTGGCATGATGCTGTACCAGCTCACCTGGCATGATGCTGTACCAGCTCACCTGGCATGATGCTGTACCAGCTCACCTGGCATGATGCTGTACCAGCTCACCCGGGATTAACTCATCAATACTGGCAGCAACATAATCACAAAGTTCAGCAGGGACTTGCAAACTCAGTCTTTCAGACTCTCTTCCGTTAATTACTACTTTAAGAGATCGACCTCGAAGGTAATCAGTGTGTAAGGTATAAAAGGAAGTCAAAGATTATTAGTGCTTCGCCAGAGGCAACAGTGACATAGTCAAAGGCGCCAGCAATCCCCAAAGGTACGGTAATTGAATCTTGTATTCATCCAGGGCCTGGTGTTACATAGTGGGGGAGGTCATCTAGTGCCTGGTGTCACATAGTGGGGGAGGTCATCTAGTGTCTGGTGTCACATAGTGGGGGAGGTCATCTAGTGCCTGGTGTCACATAGTGGAGGAGGTCATCTAGGGCCTGGTGTCACATAGTGGGGGAGTCATCTAGTGCCTGGTGTCACATAGTGGGGGAGGTCATCTAGTGCCTGGTGTCACATAGTGGGGGAGGTCATCTAGTGCCTGGTGTCACATAGTGGGGGAAGTCATCTAGTGCCTGGTGTCACATAGTGGAGAAGGTCAACACGTGAACTGGTGTTACATACTTGAGATGTTAGTTGTGCCGCCTAAGTGGCTATTTTATTGTGCATCTCACGCTCATCCTGTGAGCGGTAGCGAAAAAAAAAACCAGGATTACAAAGGTCACAATGGATCTTTGTCAGACCCCAGTGAGGATTGTTATATCACTAGAAAAATATTAGTCATATGTTTTACAATTATTTAATATGGGTGATGTACACAATGTAATATGGAATACAATCACATAAAATGATATACTATTACCACTAAAACAAATTGGTCATAACTGGGTCGAAATCTCTTCAATAAAAACAGTTCATTCATCTAGTCGATGCAAAAGGTGGATCTAACTTGTAGTCTAGTTCTTGTCTAGCAGTAACAATATCTTGCAGCCAACTACCTGGAGAGAGTTCCGGGGGTCAACGCCCCCGCGGCCCGGTCTGTGACCAGGCCTCATTGTGGATCAGGGCCTGATCAACCTTTGTTATTTTCTCCATAGATAATGTATGTTTAACTGGACATAGTTCATTATGATGAACAATGGATGTATTAGTTCCAATCTGCACTGTTTTGCTTTCTTCACGCTCGTTTGCTAGTTCCTTTCTGACAACGTTTCGTACACTTGTTTGAAAAATCTAAATTATTCTCAACATTCTCTTTACTTAATGCTTGTTTAGCTATAATAATAATAATAATAATAATAATAATAATAATAATAATAATAATAATAATAATAATAATAATAATAATAATAATAGTAATATTAATAATAATAATAATAATAATAATAATAATAATAATAATAATAGTAATAATAATAATAATAATAGTAATAATGATAATAATAATAATAATAATAATAATAATAATAATATAATAATATTATTATTATTATTAATATAACAATACTAATATCTTTATTTACTACAAGTACATGTACATGTTATACAGGCCTAGCTGACATCACTGACATACTGCTATATAGAAAGCCGCTTGTTATGCTGAGCATTTCGGGCAAATTAGGTCAGTTTTGTCCCAGGATGCGACCCACATCAGTCCACTAACACCCAGGTACCCATTTTAAACTGATGGGTGAACAGGGACAGGGACAGCAGGTGTCTTATAGAAACACGTCCCTAATGTTTTCCAGCCGTACCGGAGGAGATTTAAACCCCGGAACTCAGTGTGTGAGCTGAGTGCGCTAGCGATCGAGCTACTGGACACCTCATTTATCAACTTTGTCATGTTCCTGGAAGCCTATATGAGAGGGAATCTACAAAAGCTTAACTGTAATTCCTTCCTTAATAACTTGTGAATATTTGTGCCTAGCCTCATACACAAGCGTGCTACATTCAGGTCTCAGGCTATTTAGAGCAAGGAGGAAAGACAGCCTGTTACAATTACACTGGGTTCGGTAGTAGTTCCACAAGCTTGAGGGCAAGTATACTAAATAGCTCAGTTTGTAAGGTAGAATCCCAATTATTAATTCTAATGAGCCTCGGTATTATAGTGCCATCAGGCCAGTTTATGATAGCCACTGCCTGAACTCCCACTATCAGGGTTAAGGGAGCCATCAGCGAGAATAGTTTGCGTGATAGCATTGTGCTAAGGCCGTGTATTAGTTTATGTGATAGTATTCTTTGTGCTAAGGTCGTAGATCGTGTATGTGTTCCTGAACACTGATTTTAGAAAATAATTGAAGTTGACAAGTGTGCATGATTAGTTTATCGGGAGGATAGGTGGGCATAGTGATATCAAAAGCTGTTATGTGCCAGGGCGGCGTGAAATGTTGTTGTTCTGAGTTCATTACCTTTGTAACTTGCTCAGCTATCAAACTTTGAGGTCCAGTCCCTGGACCCATTATGTACCTCTGTAATCTTTTGACTCTTTCCTAGCATGATACAGCCAACGTTTCACGTTTCACGAATCCTAACCCACAGTGGTTAGGTGCTTCCTGGCCACCGACTCCATGTACTGTCTTCTCACGTCCTTGCTAATGTGTCACCAACTTGGCTAATGTGTCACCAACTTCTTCCTCTCACAGTAAAGTACTGCAGCTTCTCTCTTATTTTTTTTAAGTTTTTTATTCTTATTTTTCCTCGGGTTAGATTTCTTATATCTTGTTTTATGGAAAGAAAGCAGTGATATGATTTGGTTATATCAAACCCGGATCCCTAGTCGTGTGAAGCGAGAGCTTTAGCCACCAGGCCACGGGGCACTGTAAATTTGTTGGTTACACTTTCAGGCTGCGAATGTCTTGTTCCAGTACATCCCAAAGGTTTACACCAAATTCTGACCCTACCATTTGCATATTTCAGTAGAAATCGCGATTCGTTAGTGCAAGTGACTTTTTTTTTTATCTTCAACTGTCCAGTTTTAGTGAGCCTGTGCCCACTGTAGCCTCAGTTCCCTGTTCTTAACTGACAGGAGTGGAACCCGGTGGGAGTTTTTACTGCTGTTATTCCATTCACTTCAAGGTTTGACGTGTTATGCATTCATATATGATCTTCTGCATACCACTGTAGTAACGCATAGTTACTTCAGTTACTGTCACCTTGAAGCAGCCTGTCGATTCTCCTCTGACCTCTCGCATTAACAAGGCGTTTTCGCCCACAGAACTGACGCTCATTGTATGTTTTGTGTTTGTCACACCATTCTCTGTAAACTCTAGAGACTGTTGTGAGTGGAAATCCCAAGAGATCAGCAGTTTCTGAGACACTAATAATCATTCCATGGTCAGTCTAGATCACATTTCTTCCCCATTCTGATGTTCTGTCTGAACAACAACTGAACCTCTTGACCATGTCTGCATGCTTTTAGGCACTGAGGTGCTGCCACTTCATAGATTAATAAGATGTTTGTATTAACGAGCAAGTAAGTTTATTTAGGCACAGGTACCCCTCAAGGGAGGTTCCTTGACGCTGGTGAGGGGTTCATGATCTAGGGAATTGGATCTGTGCTTCAGTTCCCTGAATTGAGTCTGAATACCTTCCATCCCTACGCATATGCCGCTATGTATGATAATCTATGTAACTAAAAAAAATCCAAAGTGACTTATTTCCATTGGTGTACCTAATAAAATGACCACTGAGTATATTCACATAGCAGTGAGTTGACTGCTGTGGGTCACAGTTCATGATGACCAACAGGCTTTATTGTGTCATAAATTAAAATTTGTTAGGGTTTCAAACCCGGAAAGTTAGCTACCCAGGATAACCCAAGAGGACTGTCTTGTCTTATTTACACTGAGGTCCTTGAATCTTGTTCCCCAGGATGCCACCCACACCAGTCGACTAACACCCAGGTACCTATTTACCACTAGGTGAACAGTGACAGAAGATGAAAGTAAATATGCCCAACATTTCCACCCTCTCCAGGTATTGAACCACAAACACTGAGGTGTGTGAGGCGAGTGCATTGCCTACCAAGCCACGGAACACCTGGGTTACGAACCCGCCGGGTTAACAATCCCAACAAAATCTTCACCACTTGTCGGTTTTGAGTCATACGTCTCCACCCAAAAAAAAAAAAAAATAATACAGTTTATGTTTTAAATATTTACGTTTTCTATTAAAGATTGTGTTTACAATGTCTTACTTTGACCTTTAGAAATAAAGTCTTTCAAAATTGTTTGTAAGGGATTAAAACAGAAGAAAGATAATCATCGTGTTAGAAATGCCAACGTCTTCAGTGAATACTTTAGTGTCATTCTAACATAAATAAACTTAGTTTAGATATTAATATTTTAAGCATAAACTTGGTGAGTTTTGGAACGTTGATTAGAGGTTGTGTGTCAAGAAATCAGCTCATTCAATAAGGTCAAAATTACAGGTTGTAATGGGCTCTTAATTTGAATTAAGGTGCTTTACTGAATTGTATATTGACATAGTGGAGATATTTGTGGTTTAATTGGCTAGGTAGTTGCATGTTGAACTTTGTTATTTAGGTTGTTAGGTGACGTGGGAAGGTCAAGAAGTGTCTTAATTGACTAATTATGTCTTGAGTGGTTTGATTAATTAGTATCCCCTCTTAGGAGTGTCCCTTGTTGCCGGTGAGGGGGATCTTGATCCAAGGAATTGGGCCCATTTTTTTCCCCTTGGCTCAGTCCAGATTATCTCTTCTACCCCCCCTTTCTGTATGACCCCTACGGGTTTACCGCTGCTCCCATAGGTACAGCACTAAAAAATAATAAAAAGTCCCCGGCAGGTTTTCTCATGTGATTTATTCCGAGTTTAGACTCGGACGTGGAGAAAAAAGTTGGTAAGGTCACAGGAAGCAGCTGACCTTGTAGAAGCAGTTAAAAAATGCCATCTGCAAGGATTAATTGATTGCAAATGATCGTGTAAATGTGAATGTGTGAATCACTGCTGCACAGTAGGTGTGGATAGTAGGTGTACTTAGGTACAGGTACACATAAGTACAGTTATTATACATGTGTGTAAATTACCTAGGACTACCAAAAAAAAAAAAGTTATTGACTTATTTCCATTGGGGTCCTTGATTATTTTCATTGGGGAAACCCTCATGGGAAGTTCCTTGATGCGGGTGAGGGGGCTCTTGATCTAGGAAATTGGATCTGTGCTCCAGTTCCCTGAATTGAGCCTGATTCCCTTCCATCCCCCCCCCCTCAGGTGCTATATAATCCCTATTGGTTTAGCACTCCCCCTATAATAATAATAAATCCATTGGAGAAATATATTGTAAGCAATGACACAATCAGCAGCAGTGAGTGTGTTCACTGGTACAGCAAGTAGGTCAAGGTGACCTGTGTAGTGCACACTACACAGCTTGTAAGTTATAATCTGGCTTCTTTTTTGAGGTGTTATCCTAGGTTAGATATACATAATTTATCACCAGTGTAGTTCTATAGTAGTTAGCTCAATGTTTATTGAAATGATTGTATAATTGTAAGTAGGTAAGTCTTATTTAAGCACAGGTCTATTTAAGTGCAAATATCATACCTAGTAACATATGTGTAAATTATTTAGGATAACCCCAAAAATGTCAGACAAAGTGACTTAAATTCCTTTGGGGTCATTGTATATGGTGTGAACCAGAGTGAACATTAGCTGATACATACTGTATTTTTTAATTAGAGAAAGTACTGTTTTTTTTAATTAGAGAAAGTTGCATGAAATCTGTGTAATTAAAGATGATGCCAGCTTCTTGTGTAGACATAATGGGTATATAAATTTTCTATGAATATTGTAATGTAACAATAATTATGTAGAGTTATGTAGTACACTGTACTTCACCAGTAACACACAAACAGACGGTAATGTTTTCTAAGAATAGTAACATATTTTCTGTGTGACTTACATTTTACCAAACATCCAGTCAAATTTTATATATTAAAATAATAATATAAATAGTATATAATGCTAAAAGGTTGACGAGTATGCTTCTTTCTCCTATGGGTTTCAGGAATCAACACTCCCGCGGCCCAGTCACAGACCGGGCTGTGGGGGTGTTAATCCCTGAAACCCTCTCCAGGTATCTCCAGGTATAGATATGGTGTTTGAAGTGATCAATCCCTCAGTCTGTTGATGATGTGGAAGATGTGAATAGGGAGTTTTAAGGTAATCAGTCCCTCTAGGCAGGTCCTCCTCAAACCCAACCTTTCTCGGTCATATTACTCAACCTATTTTTACTTCTGCCAAAGGTGTCAGCTTCAGTCTCTATTTAGCAGTTGTTCCCTTCGTCTCAAATATTTTTTCAAAACCAGTACTTTCGTATATCCTTTCTAAATTTGAGTTCATCCAACATGAATCCATTATTTTGAGTTATTTCTTGGAAGACGTGAAGCATCAGATTGATTGATTGATTGATAGACAAATATAGTTGCAGTAATTATCCAGATGCGGCATAGACAGCCAATGTTTTTTCTTCTTTTAGTGGATCCTTAATTGCTATTTAAAATTAAGCTAAATTATTGCAATACTTGAACTAAAATCAACACAAAAATTTCTTTGTCCTACCAGGCTTTATTTCAGTATGTTATTTGGGAAAGGACATTTTTTTCTTGTGATTTTATTTTCACTGTGATGCCCTGCTGGCCTCAAGTAAAATATGTATGTACAGTGGACCCCCGAGTATTGACCGTAATCCATTCCAAGAGCTAGGCCTTAACTCGAACTGGCCGAAAGGCGAACCATTATTTCCCATAAGAAATAATTTAAATACAATTAATCCGTTCCAGACACCCAAAAATATTCACAAAAAATTCATTTTTTAAAGAATAACTATAGTTTTACATATACAAAACACATAATAACAACACATATTAAATTTATAAATTTACATTTAAAATAACATTTGCTTACCTTTATTGAAGAGACTTGCTGGCATCTGGAAGATAGGGAGGAGGAATGAGGGAGGGCTTAGTGTTTGGAAGGGGAATCCCCCTCCATAAGGACTTCTGGTATTAAAGCCCTATCTGGGGTTACTTCCCTTCTTGGTCTTTTAATGCCACTAGGACCAGCTTGAGAGTCACTGGACCCCTGTCTCACAAAATAACTGTCCACAGTCCTCTGTTTCTGGCGCCTCTTTAACATGCTCCTGAAGTGCAATATGGCTCTGTCACTGAACTTGTTTCAGAGATGGCTTATTTCAGCTTGCTCAGGGTGATATTTCTCTACAAATCATTGCACATCATTAAACTTTGAACAAATCTCCTTATTCTCTGAAGAAAGGCACCTCCAGTCTATCTTCCTCCTCCTGTGAAGCAATTTCCTCTACTCTGGTCTGATGCTGTTCCAGATGAAGCTCTTGCAGCTCTTCAGTGGTTAGTTCTACCCTGTGGTCCTCCACCAACTCTTCTACATCCTCACCACTCACCTCCAACCTCAGGGACTTGCCCAATGCCACAATACCTTCCACAACAGGCACAGGGGCGTCAGGGTCAGCCTCGAACCCTTCAAAATCCCTCTGTTCGACACAACCTGGCCACAATTGTCTCCAAGAAGAGTTCAAAGTCCTGGAAGTCACTCCCTCCCAAGCCTTACCTATAAGGCTTATGCAATGGAGGATACTGAAGTGATTCCTCCAGAACTCTCTTAGAGTCAACTCAGTGTCTGAGGTCATTTCAAAGCACTTTTGAAACACTGCTTTTGCGTAGAGTTTTTTGAAGTTAGAAATGACCTGCTGGTCCATGGGCTGGATGAGAGGAGTGGTGTTAGGAGGCAAGAGCTTCACTGTGATAAAACTGAACTCATGAGACAAAAAGTCTGCCATGTTGTGAGGATGAGCAGGAGCATTGTCCAGTACCAGGAGGCACTTGAGTCCCAATTTCTTTTCCTGTAGGTATTTTTTCACACTGGGGCCAAACACTTGATGGACCCACTCTATGAAAATTTCCCTCATGACCCATGCCTTAGTGTTAGCCTTCCAAAACACACACAATTTGGTGACATTGTTTTTCTTGAACACTCTGGGATTTTCAGAGTGATACACCAGTAAAGGCTTCACTTTAAAATCCCCACTAGCATTACTACACAACATGAGAGTTAACCTGTATTTCATAGGCTTGTGTCCTGGCAGTGCCTTTTCCTCCTGAGTAATGTAGGTCCTCTTTGGCATTTTCTTCCAAAAGAGGCCTGTTTCATCACAATTAAACACTTGTTGGGGTTTGAATTTTTCAGTGTCTACAAACCCCTTAAATTCAGTCAAAAACTTTTCAGCAGCAAGTTTGTCTGAACTGGCTGCCTCACCATGCCTTACAACACTGTGTATGCCACTTCGTTTCCTAAATCTGTCAAACCAGCCTTTGCTGGCCTTAAAATCACTCACATCAGCACTGGTTCCAGGCATTTTCTTGAGAAGATCTGCATGCAACTGCCTTGCCTTTTCACAAATTATCGCCATGGAAACGCTATCACCCGCTATCTGTTTTTCATTGATCCACACCACCAACAACTTCTCAACCTCATCCACTGTTCTTAATATATTTTTGGCAAACATGTCAACACCTTTCGCAACATCAGCTTCCTTGATTTCTTTTCTCTTTGCCAGGATAGTGGTGATAGTAGATTAGTAGATTTGTTTTTGTTGTACATCCTGGCAAGCTCCCCCACACGTACGCCACTCTCATATTTTTCTACTATCTCCTTCTTCAGTTCGATGGTGTTCCTCACTTTCTTTACCACAGGGGTGCCACTAGGAAGCTTCTTTGGACCCATGGTGACTTATATTTCACAGTGACAATCAATAAACACAATAAAATTATTGTGAAATGTTTGAATGAGCGTCCTGGGTAATGTTCACTCAAGGATAAACAAAGCTAGACTGGCTCATGACGCCTGCGCGGGGAGGCGGACAGGTCTGGTACGCAGGCCGATAGTCGGGGAAACGGCCGATAGTTGGGGAAAAATTTGGCCAAAAAAAGCGATCGAAACTTGAGTCGGCCGATACTCAGACCGGCCGATAGTCGGGGTCCACTGTACTCTATTTAGTGACATCTATATGCAGTGGTACCCCGACTTACGATGGTCCCCAAACACACCCTTTTATGTAAGTTGATTTTTTTAAATGCTTTTGTAAGTGTAATTTTAGGGGTCTAAAAGGACTAGTCTATTTTACATCATTTCTTATGGAGATAAATTCGTTTGGTAATGGCACTTGAACAGCATTCTGGAATGAAAAAATATCGTAAGTCGGGGTACCACTGTACAAGTTATGGGAAAGGATGAACTTGGAAAATGTTTGGAGGTTATCAATATCAGTACAGTGGTCTAAATTTATGTAAAATATTAATAATAATAATAATAATAATAAAACCATTACAGAAATTTTGCAGAAATGAAATTATGATTTTTTTATTTACAGTATTTCAAATTTGTATAATATTGGACAGAATTCAGTGTGTTCTGCTAAGGTTTCTTGTATTTTGGGTCCTTCTATTTTCACTGAGTTTTTACATAGATTCAGACTTATGCTTGGAATATCAGAGATATTTCATCTGTAATGCTCATGGGTTCTATTGCAGCTGTCAAGAAAGTCTTTAAGCCTGGATTAGCATTATAGTATAGGCTCCTGAAGATGAGTTAGCAGTAGAATGCATGAATGGCGTGTATGTTATAGTACGTTCAGAGATTCGAATAAGCATGATGTTCATTGTCTAAAACTAAAGTTTGATATTCTGTAGTTATAACTATTTTGTTTTTAATGTTATTCTCATTTTGTGTAGCATTATATAATAGCAACAGTTTTGTCTGAATACAGTGGTACCTCGAGTTACGATATTTTTTCGTTCGAGAATGCTGTTCAAGTGCCATTACCAAACGAATTTATCCCCATAAGGAATAATGTAAAATAGACTAGTCCTTTTACACCCCCAAAAATATACCTACAAAAGCATTTAAAAAAATAAACTTACATAAAAGGGCGATTTTGGGGACCATCGTAACTCGAGGTACCACTGTACGTATATTTCAAGCTCACTGGCATCTTAACAATATTAATGTATGTACTGTATTTGCAGTATAAAATATAATTATTGTCCAACTATTTACTCCATTCTAAAAATTCAATGATTTGTTTCCTTCCAAGTATTATGCATCCAGTGAGATTTGGAGCCCTAACATTCGGAAAACTGCTGAGATAACGAGGTATACAGCAGAATGGTCAGTCAGCATGTAGAATAAAGCAATCTGCTGATCAATTTTTTTGTTAAATCTCTTAACACCAAATAATGCTGTGTATCATGTACACCTATGTATAACATGATTGTTACTGTACATACACTAATTCTTTTCTTTAGTGCATGCCCTCATGAGATAAGCTCTTTTAGTAAAAATACTGGCATCAGAATTTTCAAATGATATGCATCACCATGTTATGAAATTCCTGTGAAAATTTGTACATAGAAAAATACCTACAGTACTTTGATTACCATAGTTGTGTGATTCTCAGCCATTTCCTTTGATGCTTGCTTGTGCTCTGGACACTGCTCATTGGAAAAACTTTTGCATGAAGCTTCTGCTCAGAATCTCTAAAGAGAATTATTGGTGAATCTGAAATTAGACTTTACCATTGCATGCCTGTGCTTTTTTTTTTTTTTACTAGTTCACTGCTGAGTTTTTTCTTTAGGTGTTGAGATACTTTCTTGTACAGGCTCAACTGTTTCCATATAGTTTGTTGTATATTAAATTTTCAATTTCAAATAGCTTGAATTTTAAATTATCATTATTATCATGAAAATCAAAAAACAAATTATAAATGGTTTACATGCAGTATTTGTTGATATTTCTAGATGCTGTAAATGAGTGCAGAATATTTAGGCAGGTTTTGTAATGAGTTCAGTCTGCTAGAGATGTTGCTCAGTGTTGCAGTGGTGCTCTGTATTCACCCAGTGTGATGCCATTTTGTGTCCTGGCAAGGGCTTTAGGGTGTCAGACATTATGTACATGTCTCAGTTTAGTACTACTGTATGTATATTTTGAAAACTGTAAGTGTAATTAAACTAGTCTATTTTAATTAAGATAAATTTAGTATTATTCATCGAAATAATTACTATGTTAGCTGCAGATGTGCCTATTTGTATTAATTTAGTAAAGCAAAGCTGACTGTAAAGTGTCTAATTTTATAACAAATTGTTGAAATGTAATCTGAATTTTAAAATATAAGGATCTCATTAACCTCCATACATTATATTTATTATACGTATTATTATCTATTTGTTATTTGTTGCCAGATGTAAAGGAGTGTTGAGTGTAGTAGGAGCACAGCACCAGTCATGGAGCTTTCACCACACGTACAAGAGAAGCTTCTCTCAGGCCACAAGCTCACTGCTGTATCCTTATCATGCACTGCATTATGTATTCTACTATAACATTCTTGCAGCATTTTTATTTTTTGCATGTATAAAATTTTATTTTAATTTATGCTTAGTATATGCTTTTTAAAGAACAAAAAGGCACAATACCGTGACTGGAATAATACACAAATAACTCGCACGTAGGAGAAAGAAGCTTATGATAACGTTTTGGGCCAACTTGGACCATTGACAAGTCCCACTAACACATGAAGGTGAGGGAGCCTTTGTGTGTTAATGTGACTTGTCAGTGGTCCAAGTCAGACCAAAACGTTGTCATAAGCGTCTTTCTCCCCCTATGTATGGGTTATTTGTGTACATGCTTTTTATGAGTTTTCATGTAATTGATGCACAATAAAAATGGTATGTATTTCCAAGATGGATTTATTTGCATAGAGTACAGTTGAGCCCCTGAACATACTAGTGCTACATTCGTAGAGAGATCAGCAGTCTGGAATTCATAATTGAGTCCATATGGTAATGAACCATAACCAAGAATGCTTGGTCATGGTTTAGGTTGTCCCAATAATTGAAGCAGACCTAGAAAAACCCATAAAACAGGTCTAGGAGGTGGGGAGAATTGGGGGCCCTACCTTTCTGTAGTAGTATTATTGTTATTATTACTGTTGTTATATTCATGTGAGTTGCTAAATCCTCCCCAGTTAAACTGCACAAGATCTACTATTTCTGCCACTTTGAGATCTATATCAGAGCACTTATGATTTGAAACTGACCAAAATCTTTTTCATTTCACTAGTATATCTTCTGGTCTATCTAGTAACACCAAGAAACAGTCAATAGAATCATGAAAACCTCCCTAAAAGTGCTCCAAATTCACTATTTTAACCCAAAATCAAAGGTTAACTGTTCTCATCATGCACTGTGTGGGGGCAGGATTTATTTTATACTGCGCTCACCCTCCACACAGACCATTTCCTTCATGTGTAGGCCAAAATTTGCATCTCAAAGCAAATTTGAGGGTGTTATGATTTATGGGTAGATCTACATAAGCAACACTGGCCTGAGTCATGTAGATGAATGTGACTGATAGTAAAGGGTTAAACAAGGTTGAAGCTCGAGAAGTTGTGGTCTGTTGCACTTGGCAGAGTTGTGATGGTCACATTTATAGTTTCAAAAATTGAACACTGCTGAGCACTTCCACTCCACTTTCATTTATAAGTGAATGAACTTCATTAGAAATATTCATTGACCAAGACATTAATAAGTTTTTTGTGCTGAACTAATTTTCTTAATTTATATGAATCTAAAATTAGTAATAACTTACCATAGAGAAAACTAGCTTTATTTTCCATGTTGACTGAGTTGCTCTCAACTAATATGTTTTTGCTTCTGTCCATCACTAGCTGTACATGCCTTAACAAAATACCCCAGGTAGTTGAAGCAGGACTCGTACAAGAATTTATCAAGACAACGCGAGTCGTGGCACTGATTGAAGTAACTACTCAGGAAATCAAGCAAGGAGGAGAACAGGCGTTGCTTATCTTCCAGACTGCAAGAGTTCCAGTTCACAGTGCAATTGACCTTAGCATTGAGCAAGTTCTTCCAATTGACAGTAATCTAAAGTGTGAGCTTGGTGAGTAGCACTGGCAATAGTACTGCTTAATGATGTTAGAATAAATTTGTGTTTTGTTAATGTTTTCTTTGGTAAATCTAAGACATTTCTTCTAAACTTTTGTATTATAATTAGTGATAGGAATATTATTTTATTTTATTGTGGATTTATGCTGAAATGTATGTCTGCAATTTAAAATTCTTAAATAATGAAAAAATAATTTTGCAATATGTTACAGTATATGTATATTACAAAATCAGTTTCAAAACAGAATCATAAATAGAAGATAATGAGTCTTCTTTTCCTTATGAAAAACACTGTGAAGTGACATAGTATACATGTACTGTACAGGAAGCCCTCCACATTCGCAAGGGTTAGGGGATCAAGAACCTCGTGAATCTTGAAAATACACAAATGTTTGGTGCACAATTTTTTTTAACACGTTGGCCGTCTCCCACCGAGGCAGGGTGACCCAAAAAGAAAGAAAATACTTTCATCGTCATTCAACACTTTCACCTCACTCACATAATCACTGTCTTTGCAGAGGCGCTAATATACGACAGTTCAGAAAATCCTTGCAAACCGCCAATATATCAAACCCCTCCTTTAGCTGAGAATAAGTCCCTCCCAGCTGTCACTATCCCAGACCCCTCCTTTAAAGTGCAGGCATTGTACTTCCCATTTCCAGGACTCAAGTCCAACTAAATCAATTAACTGGTTTCCCTGAATCCCTTCACAAAATATTACCCTGCTCACACTCCAGCAGCTCGTCAGGTCCCAAAAACCATTCGTCTCAATTCACTCCTGATGAACTGTTGGAGTGTGAGCAGGGTAACATTTTGTGAAGGGATTCAGGAAAACCAGTTAATTGATTTAGTTGGACTTGAGTCCTGAAATGGAAGTACAATGCCTGCACTAAAGGAGGGTCTGGGATGTGGCAGCTGGAGGACATTCTCAGCTATCGATCTGAGCGCCTCTGCAAAGACAGTGATTATGTATGAGTGAGGTGAAAGTGTTGAATGATGATAAATATTTTCTTTGGGGATTTTCTTTTTTGAGTCACCCTGCCTCGGTGGGAGACGGCCGACTTGTTGAAAAAAAAAAAAATATGCTTCAATGTAAACACTTGATCTACACATCCCCTACCCACTCTAAACCCTCCTTGCTTATCTGCAACCCTACTCTCTGTCTTACCTCTAATTCTTTCAATAATAACCCTATCGTACACTTTACCTGGTATGCTCAGTAAACTTATTCCCCTATAATTCTTACAATCTCTTTTATCCCTCTTCCCTTTATATAAAGGAACTATACATGCTCTCTCCCAATCCCTAGGTACCTTCCCCTCTTTCATACATTTATTAAACAAAAATACCAACCACTCCAACACTATATCCCCCTTGCTTTTAACATTTATGTCATGATCCCGTCAGTTCCAGCTGCTTTACCCCCTTTCTTTCTACGTAATGCCTCACGTACCTCCCTTCACACTCACATCCTGCTCTTCTTCAATCCTAAGAGATGTTAAACCTCCCTGGCCAGTGCATGAAATTACCGCCTCCCTTTTTTCATTGACATTTAAAAGTTCCTCAGAATATTCCCGCCATCCACCCAATACCTCCAGCTCCCCATCTACTAACTCCCCTACTCTGTTTTTAACTGACAAATCCATTCGTTCCCTAGGCTTTCTTACCTTGTTTATCTCACTCCAAATTTTTTTCTTGTTTTCAGTAAAATTTCTTAAGAGCCTCTCTCACTCTATCATCTGCTCTCCTTTTGCACTCTCTCACCACTCTCTTCACCTTTCTTTTACTCTCCATATACTCTGCTCTTCTATTAACACTTCTGTTTTGTAAAAAAACTCTCATAAGCTACCTTTTTCTCTTTTATCACACCGTTTACTTCTTCATTCCACCACTCACTCCTCTTTCCTCCTGCACCCACCCTCCTATAGCCACAAACTTCTGCCCCACATTCTAATACTGCATTTTTAAAACTATGCCAACCCTCTTCAACCTCCCTTCCCCCCCCTACTACTCATACTTGCACTAGCCCATCTTTCTGCCAATAGTTGCTTATATCTCACCAAAACTTCCTCCTCCCTTAGTTTATACACTTTCCTTGTTTTGGAATACGCGCAATAGCTTGAGAATAACTCTTTTGATCGGCTTCAAACCATCAACACTGGTGCATCTTATGCAGGGTTATTATTATAGGGGAGCGGTAAACCCTTAGGTATTATACAGCACCTCTCTCTTACTTGCTGTTGCCATTTTCTTTTGTCCCATCTACCTTTTACTCTAACTGTAGCTACATCTAAATAATGATCCGATATATCCGTTGCTTCTCTATAAACATGTAGTACATCCTGAAGCCTGCCCATCAACCTTTTATCCACCAATACATAATCTAACAAACTACTTTCATTACGTGCTATATCATACCTTGTATACTTATTTATCCTCTTTCTCATAAAATATGTATTACTTATTATCAAAACCTCTTTCTACACATAGCTCAATTAAAGGCTCCCCATTTACATTTACCCCTGGCACTCCAAATTTACCTACAGTGGTACCCTACAATTTTTCATTCCAGAATGCTGTTCAGTGCATTACCAACCAATTTATCTCCTTAAGAAAAGTTGTAAAATAGAAATAGTCATTTAGACCCAAAATTACACTTCAAGCATTTAAATAAACTTACATAAGGGTGAGTTTGGGGACATAAACCGATACCACTTCTCTCCACAACATTTTTACCCACTTTAGCATTAGGAACCCTATACATAAGTACTCTCACTTGGTTCAACTCCCATGAACTCACTCAACATTTCCCAAAATTCTCTCCTTCTCTCTACTTCTCTCTTCAGTTATAAACCCTATAACCCATTATTTCATCCCCCTTTATTTAACTCCACATAATCCTTGAATTTATACATTTATATTCCTCTTTACCTCCATAACTGATTATTCAACATTATTGCTACTCCTTCTTTGCTCTAACTCTATTTGAAACCTGATCTAATCCCATTTGTTTCTCCCACTAAACTCTTCTTTCTTCATACATCTCAATCATCTCTTTCTATCATTACTCCACATTCGACATCCCCTTACAGTTCTTCTTCTTTATAATTATACGGAAAGGTTACATATTGTTCCTGCATTGCAAATATATTGGAAATATAATAATAGCATTTTACCTAATAATACTGCTTTCTTAACCCATTGAACCATGAACAATCATAAAACACAGGAAAACATCGTAAAATATTGTATATACAGTGGACCCCCGGTTTACGTACTGCTCCCAACTCCAACAATTATGTAAGTGTATTTTTGTAAGTGCTTTTGTAAGTGTATTTTTGGGGGTCTAAAAGGACTAATCTACTTTACATTACAATGGACCCCCGAGTAACATAAAAACTTCATTCCAGAAGCCTGCTCAAGTGCCATTACCGAATGAATTTACTCCCTTAAGAAATAATGTTAAGTAGGTTAGTCCATTTCAGACCCCCAAAAATACACTTACAAAAGCACTTACAATATTATACTTACATAATTGTACGATTTCCGGGGTGTTCGTAACTCGGGGGACCACTGTATTCCTTATGGGAGTAAATTCATTTGGTAACGGCACTCAAACAGCATTCTAGAATGAATTATTGCCGTTAACCGGCAATAACAAATAATAAACAAACAAAACAAAACCCACACCACTCGTAAGGTTAGACAGACGAACTCTGACGACTTGTGATGATGATAACAATGATGATGATGATGGTGATGAAAGTTCATCATGCAGTTACTGATGACAGTTGAATGGAGGTGATTATATGGAGTGTAACTGCATTTGTTTGGTAAATATGATTGGGCGGCTGGGCATTCGCAAATGTTCGAAGCTCGCGAAAGTGGAGGGCTAGCTGTATATCTTAATTATGTGTTTTCATACTTTCTCAAGTCTTTGTAGCAAGGTTAGTTGAAGAAAGTTACAGTGTACTTACTCTACATAAGCTTTTCTGAAAATTTATGAATAAGATGTCTATGATTCCTAGCTATAATACATGTTTTATGTTGGGAATGGTGTATATTTTACATATTACAGTAAATAATCTAGGTAGTAAGTAGACCAGTTGGCATTGATCACCCATGCAGCAATATCTCAGGGAAAAATACACTTTCTACTCATTCCTTTTCCTGAAAGTTGTTTAATTTTGGTTACAAACTGCAATACTACCCAGTGGCCTCCTCCATTTTCTCTTCCTTTGCATTTCTATTTTTTTAATAAATAGAGCAACAGTTCTGTTTTCTCAACTGTTTCATTCTGTTCTTAAGTGTGTCGAGTAGTAGAGTTAATAAAGGAAAACACCCTAAATTTATTTGTGCATTGGGAGTGATGATTTACATGAGTAAAGTGTAGATCACTTAACAGTAAAGTATTCCACCAAAACTTATAACAGTGCTCATCTTACTTTTGTTATCCAAACATTTTATTCTGAATTAAGTATTCACTGTATTGAATTTTATAGAGAATACTCTTGACACAGTTGATATCTATTCTTACCAGTAGGTAATTTGGTAACCCTCTTCTTACTACAGATGAATACAAAGTGCTAGACTGCAGCATGTCTCACACAGTGGGCTGTGCCCCCAATGGGCTTCAAGCTGGGTAAATCTTAACATGATGGCTGGGTTGTCTGCCAAATTGACTAAGGCATTCTGAGGTGGAGTTTGATATGTTAGTGTCATGTAAGCTGAAGTTTTTTAAGAAAAATGAAAATTAGATTAACACTGCTCAGCATGTGTTCATTGGTTTTCTAAAATGTTTTTATTTTACTTAAATATATATACTGGTATGTGTGCATTGGTATAACAGTCATATGATATGAATGGTAATAATTATATTTTTCATCAGTTTTTTTTATACAATATACAGTGGTACCTCGGTTAACGATATTTTTTCGTTCCAGAATGCTGTTCAAGTGCCATTACCAAACGAATTTATCCCCATAAGGAATAATGTAAAATAGACTAGTCCTTTTAGACCCCCAAAAATACACTTACAAAAGCATTTAAAAAAATAAACTTACATAAAAGGGCGAGTTTGGGGACCATCGTTAACCGAGGTACCACTGTAACATTGTTTTGAAAACAGGAATTTTAATATGCAAGTAGGACTTAATTTTTTCTCTTTATAGTTATACAGTGGTACCCCGGTTTACGATATTTTTTCATTCCAGAATGCTGTTCAAGTGCCATTACCAAACGAATTTATCTCCTTAAGAAAAGTTGTAAAATAGACTAGTCCTTTAGACCCAAAATTACACTTACAAAAGCATTTAAAAAAATAAACTTACATAAAAGGGTGAGTTTGGGGACCATCGTAAACCGGGGTACCACTGTATTCTACTACCAAATTACATGAAATCTAACTGTTAATCATCTGTCACTTCTTCATTAAGATTTGCTAGCTGTTGGGTGTAGCAGTACAGTAATATATTCTTAGACCATTTTATGCAAATGGAAAAACTTTAAATTGTTTCCTTTTTTAAATATATTTTTCCAAGGATATTCTTATACACTGAGCTCTCATCTAATTTGTTTTACAGTATTTGCATTAAACTAGATTTTTTTTCAATAATAGATAAGATAGAGCATACTTTTTTCATTAACCCTGGTGTTAAGCACTGTACTGCACATAAATGTTTTAGTTTTCCCACTAATAATTTTTATTTAAAGACGTAAGATATTTTCTGGAAATTTCTTACTCCATTTTGAAACATCTTCATAAACAATTAAATTTTTCTTATATTTTCATGCATTTTGGAAATCTCAATAAATTGTTTGGGGTAAGTTGGGATAGTAAATAAAGCAATAGTATACTACATTTAGGATGGTCAGTACAATTTGTCTTGCTGTTCACTATTTTGCATCAGTACTGTATTTATGAATGCTAAGTAGATGCAGTATAATCCATGTTTTTTGTCTTTAGCACTGCAACTATTGTAATTCTTACTCAAGGCACATAAAAAATACATTTATTCCATTGTATAAATACAAAATCCCATTAACTGAACATTTAGGCTGGATAAATGCTTGAAAGATAACTCAAAAAGATGTTAGTTGAGCTCACTTTGAATTCCTGTTGTTATGCATATATTGCTCTCTTATTTGTGCCTAGATTGACATAATGAGAATATATTATATTTTCATAATCTATTGTCTGACCAAATACGAAAAAATAGAAAATATATAAAAGCTTTTTAAAGATGGAAAATCAATTTGTATTTAGTTTTTTTAATTCTGATTAGATATTCTTTGGGGCCAACAGAAGGCCCTACCACAACCTTAAGACTTGGTAAGCATTTTTATTTGGATCTTCTGATGTTTGAGACATATAATAATGTGCTTGCCTCTCATCCATACAAATTCTCCCTCATATTCTTTCATTCATAATAGTGTGAAATTTCAGTTTGCATTGACAGGAATGTGCAATCATATGAAATGTTGCCTGGCTCCTAAGTTGGCATTAGCTGTTCCATAAAAATGGTGATATAGGACAACATTAGGCCTAGCACAACCCTAGATTCGGTAAGAAGTCTTGTTAAGAATGTCTTCATTTTGGTGTGCAGAAGTAATGTGCTCGCCTTACACCCATGGGGTCGGTGTATTTGAGGCCTGCATAATTCCTCCTTTATAATGTTACACCACTCACATTAGTGTGAAATTTAATTTTGATGGCACAGATAAACCCACTTGAAATAAAGAAAAATGAAAAGAAGAGTATTATATGCTGTATTTTAGCCTTCCACAGAGGCCCTGTTTCAACAAAATCAGTATCATGGATAAAAATATATACTATTACAGTATTGTAATCTTTTTATCATCTCTCTTATTTTTTGCATGTGGGTTAGTTTGTGCCATCAAAAAGTGTTTTGTTGCTTTTTTTTGTGCTTTAATTTTATATCTTTAAAAAATTGAAAATAGAAGAGGTTTACCTTATTATCTTAAGGGAGTATTAGATATAATTAAAAGTAGAGGATTTGCAAAACGAGCATATCATGCAATGGATGAAATTTATATTGAAAAAGACAAGTCATAAAAGAGAAAAGCTGTTAAACTAAGTATCAAGTGGATTCTTTATAAAGAAGCTGAATTGGTATATATCTAAAGGAATAGATGCGTGATATTCTTAACTTCTTAAGTTAATAGCTGATATTTCTGGCATTTTTCTACAATAGATGACCTTGAATACAAAATTTACTCCAGTACAAATGATTGTTTATATTTATACAGTATTTTGCTTTTTTTCTGTTTTTTCTATTTGTATCTGCATAATCCTTGCATGTTTAGGCATGAAACAAACACATCTCATTCATTTTAAAAAATATGCAGATTTCACATTTTTGTCCTGAAACTTGTTGGTTGATCAGTTTTGTATGTAAAATAGCAAAATTGTCGGTTAAGCACTAATTTGAATATTGAGTGTTAGTTAATGGAGTGATCAGTATTCAGTACCGTACAGTATATATGTATGTCTCAGTCCACAAAGTTAAAGACCAGTTTTCCTGACATTTTTCTATGTACGTACTGTACCATAATACATTGTCGTAAGATTACCTTAACTACAAAAATTGTATTTTGATCTGAGCAATAGCATTTGGAAACTTATATTTTGTTTCTTTTTACTATTATATTTCTTCAAAATTACTCTAGGTAACTCCACAACATTTGCTTACAATAGCACGAAACAAGCACAACTCGTACAGTCAAATCCTCAGTATCGATAAGGAAATATATTCGCCGTAATGTCTAATAGTGACTGTGATGATATACGTAATGTATATGAAAGACTGCTCCCATGAAAAGAATGAATGTCATAATACAGTCTATCATTCACAGTGTATATCTTATTAGGTATGTGTTTGCAGGAATGATGTCAAATATTTTTATGAACATGTAAATCACTCATAACACTAGTCTACAAATTTTGGAAAATTTCTGCTTTGGAATGGAAAAAAAAAAGTATTTTACTTTTAAGTTTTTTGGGATGCTGAAAATGAATATGATCAAAATAACAATCAATTGGCTAAAGTTTTTATAAATTTATTTATAAATTTTGAGTTTTTTATATATATGTAATATACATACTGTTAGTAACATACCTGTATAATGAATTCACTTTTATTGATTCAGTCCAATGCTCCTTGGCTTGTCTCTTGTATTTCACTTCTGGAGCATCTCTTGTTATTGTCCATCAGTAATCTGCTAACAATGATGGACTTCATTTTTCCTGGTAGAATTTCTTCATGACTTCAGATATTGTAGTGGAAGGATTAACCATTTTCACCGCTGACCGCTCTGCAGTTGTCCAGGAAAAATAGGTGCAAATGTAGGGCCATCATGTAGAACTACGTCATTGAGGCCTGGGTCCCTGACGTAGTTTTACCTCATTTGCTTAGCTCACTCAGATAAGCTGCGAACAGTAAATTTTGGCCTGGATATGAGAGAATGTGTCTGTGCAGTGAATGTGCACAGTATAAAAAAAATTCTGCTGTATGCAATGCATGACAGGAAAAGTAAAACTCTGACCATGTACATGGTTTAAAATAGAAAATTTGAGGCACTTTCTTGGATGTTATTTTGGTTTTATTGGCTGTTTCTTGGCATCATTTGGTAGAATGAAGATATCCTACCTGAAATAGAGATGATTTTGGGTGGTTTTAGGCCTGTAGGTAGCTTGAAATTGAGCTCAAAGTAGCAAAAATGTTTGATTTTTACCAGTTGTCCTGAGGATGGGGGATGGGTAAGGCCTCTCTACACCCCCAGTCTGTTTTATGGGTTTTTAATAGGTCTGATTTAATTATCGGGACACTATAAACCATGATTAATAATTTCTGGTTTTTCTTATTATCTGTGATTATAATTTCAAAATGGAAGACAAGTGTAAAATAGGAGAGGCCTTGGGATGTGATTAATGAACAGAGGAAATGCTGTTTTAGTACCTGGAATATCTATATTGTTTATCTTGGTATTTTTAAGTTTAGTGTAAAATTGGCCAAATTACTGACTTCTGTGCACTTTATAGAGTAGTTGAAATAGTTGAATGGGCGGTTTCTTGTCCCAAATCGATAAAATGGAAGGCATACTAGCAAAATAGCTAAGAATTTGGTTAAATGAAGCAATGCAGTTGGCTTAAAATATGGGTGAAATTGCCAATGCAAAAATAGTGTAAGTATTATATGTAAGTATTATATGTTGGCCTCAGTGGGAGACGGCCGACTTGTTGAAAAAAAAAAATTCAGCGATTATCTTAAAATCTAATTTTTCAATAATGATTTTGTCTTTCACAGTAGACTCTTTCATATTGCATGGGTTACATTGCTGTACTTTATATTGTGTGTAATATTGCAAAACATGAGGTGAAGAATATGTAGGAAAAATAAGGTTGCTTTTCTGAAACCTCCACAAAAGCCAATAAAATTTTGTTTCAGTTTCTAAATTTGTAAAAAATACTAAGGGATTTGATTCCTTTCATTATAGGTGTCGTTGCTTGTCAATCTAGAAATGTGTGGAGAGGGTTGATTTTACCCTGCAAGGCATAGTTGATGTATTGAGGCTTAGGCAGTCAAAAAGAAGGGTATATATAGCTAAAATGGTTTTGTAAAACAATTTTTTTTATAAAAAATTCTGGTTACTGGTGAATGTTGATCATGACATCGGTGAAGAAGGTTGCTATGGTCCTACTGGGCTGAGGTGGATGGCACCTGTTAAACCATCAAGAAAGCAGGCTTTCCTTTTTGTTCACACTCTTGTTTTATAGTACATTCTTTTTAGCAGGCCACAATTGGGATTATGATTATTCATTTTCTTGAATTTAAAGAAAGTTGATTCTCTAATTTGAAATACATGGACTATCTCCATGTCCTCTTCATTGCTTTTGTGCATATGAATTGCCCTGAGGTTGTCCAAACATGCTTAAACAACTTGGCACTTTCAACATCACTAGTATTTTTTTTTTTTCCACATATTCAGAGATGAGACAAGGTAATGAAAAGGTTTAAAATGGAGTGATAGACACAAGTGAGTATGGCATGGGACACATTCAGAAAGCAACTAACCACATGGGTGGGCATTTACACCAAGGAGCTAAGCTAGGACTCGCCTTAAAATGAAGGCATTGCTCTAGGCACAAAGGGAAAATATCTTGCTGTGCAATTAAGCCTGGTTCCGCAAAAAACAGTAATTTTCACTCCAAACTTTACGGCGCTAACATGCAATCAGTTTTGTCAAGGGTGATCTTGGGAACAAAATTTCATTAGTGATGTTTTGATGTGATCTGCAATAGCATAAAATGCAAGAGTCTACCTTATTTAATTTTTTTCCTCTAAAATTTAATATTTTATACACCAATTGTGCAAGTTGTATTTATTACTACAGTATTCTATATACTATAAGTGTGTAATAAGATTTTAAAATTTATTTTGTTACTCTAGTATACTAATTGCCAATTTCTGTACTACTGTATATTGTGATTTGCTGTATTTGTAAGTGACTCATCCAAACAAGTTCACTAATCAGTGGATTAAGTTCAATATGTATTGATTAATTACCCAGAAATTTGTGAAAACAAAAATTTAGTTTCCTTAGGTTTCATAAATTAAGAGTGGAGAGCCAATACTTCTTTTCTTGCTATAAATATGGGCAACTTTGACAGTGCTGTATGACTAACTTAATTAAGACATCTATATTCTTCAATAGAGCTGTTTTGATACATTTATCAAACATGATCTCATACGTCCTTCGTATTCAGGAAAAAAAATACATGCTGTTTGTTTTCTTCTGATTGTGCCTTTTGCTTCTGTACATCTTGATGTTATTCTATTATTTGTTAGTCTCATTCTGAGTATTTAAGATGTGTATTCTGTGCATGGCATTATGACATGCTACAGTGTATGCATTGTGAATATCACTGTTTACTGTAATGTCTCCTCAGATATTTCTCAGAAGTGTATGGCAAAGTTGTCCTTACTAAGACTCATCATGTTGCAGGTACAGGTAAGATTGTTGCCAGAGCTTTGCTTGATGAGTTACATGAGAAGAGGAGACCACCCATACTGATCTCCATTCAAGGAAGTCTTAGTGCACTTTAAAATTGTAACTTTTTGTCTGCCCTCATAACTAGCTCTGATATGTTATAATACTTTCAAGTGGCTTGGCATTACTCTTAGTCATTCAGGAGGATAATTTAAGAAGGCAATGAGTAAAACATGAAGTAGGAATGTGACAACAATTGCTTGATCAAGACAGAAGCCATTTGGATTACAACAATGCTCGGTATCTTGCTAAACTGCAGGATGAGCATTGATATACGTACTTGACATATCAGGGTGTACAGAATACAGTATATTAACTATTATATGTATAGTATCTTTGTTTAAAATGTTGATCCATTTTTTACACAAATTGTGTTTTGAAAGATGATTCAATATTTTTTGTGTGTAGAACATTTGTTTCTTGAAATGTTTTAGATTTCCTTTTGAATATTGAGGAAAAAATGGTATATGTATGGAAGTAAATGATGTACATCACCAAATTTAAACTGCATGACAATAATCCTTATATTCGATTTTTGTTTATAAATTAGAATGAATGTATTCTCCACTACATTTCATGTGTATGGACTCAAAAACCTTGTTCTCCAGTGTCTTAAATTGATGGGTAGATGACTGTAGGTCTTGTGTTTGTATTAGTTGTCTCCTGCTCCACTGTATACAAAAATATGTCCAGTGTTGTATGTTTTTGTCTGTATTGTAGTGATGATTCAGTAGTTTTTATACTACAGTAGCATTACTGAAATTACTGTAGCACAGTTTATTTAGTCTTTTCAGTGTTGAGACTAAAATAATGGTACGGCCAACTTGTCATTGCCAGAAAAGAATAAAGGAGAAAAAGATAGAAAGAATGAATAGAGAAGTGATAAATAAAACTTAGATATTCCATTTTTCTTATCATTTCCCAATTATTTAAGTTTTATTTATCACTTCTCTATTCATTCTTTCTTGTTATGTTCACAGGAATCGAACATAGGAAAAATTGACTAATGAAATGATAAATTTGTACACTTATACTTGCCAGTTTGTATTTGCAATGGTCAAGACAGCTCCTGGACCTGTCTCTTGAAATATATTAACTGTCATCACTGATTCCTTTTATTCTTGGAATTGTACCCTTTCTTGAATCTGTGTAGGAGGTTTGCCCTCCACCATTTCCTCGTGTTGGTCGTTCACCTTCCCTTACACTAAAATTGAAGAAGTACAGTATTTTCTAATTTCCCTCATGTCTCTTCTACATTTTTACTTTTCATTTCTGTCCCTTTGCCCCTGATTTTCTTTTTTCAGTCTACTATCTGGCCCATCCTTTACTCGAACTATCTTATAAGTTTGTCATGTCTCCTCTAGTCATTTACTCTTCCATTGTCATTAAGTTGACTGTCAGTTTCTCCTCGTGTCTTTGTGTGCATTGAGATGATGTATACTACGCATGTGCTTGTGTAAGCATGACTGGTCATTTGATGGCAAATTAAACTTGAAGTTGTATATTAATTATTGGTAATAATGTACTGTGATGTAAACTCATAAGATATGACTTAGATATGATAATTTACTGGATTACTGAGATTTCTGAGGGTTATTCAGTATGGCCATGTGTGTGGTAGTTTTTGAAGCTATGGGACTCTGTTCTCTTTGAAGATTATCAGTAAAATTATACTAAAACATTTTAATGACATGAATATATAGTTGCTTGTGAATATACATACGTATTAGAGATAGGACTGTACCAAAATTTTTGCCAATATTGATACCGATGCTCATTATTAGGCCAGCATAGATACTGATACTGTCAAAATTAGCCAACACCCACCAATACCAATATACAGTGGACCCCTGCCTAACGAGCAAAATTCATTCCAGAAGCCTGCTCAAGTGCCATTACCGAACGAATTTACTTCCTTAAGAAATAATGTCACGTAGGTTAGTCTATTTCAGACTTTTCTCAGCTGTCGTATCTGAGCTCCTCTGCAAAGACAGTGATTATGTATGAGTGTGGTGAAAGTGTTGAATGATGATGAAAGTATTTTCTTTTTGGGGACTTTCTTTCTTTTTGGGTCACCCTGCCTCGGTGGGAGACGGCCGACTTGTTGAAAAAAAAAAAAAAAAATTGTACTATTTCCGGGGTGCTCGTTAGGCGGGGGTCCACTGTACCATCAAAGTTAGCTAGTACTAACTAATCCTGTTCAAAATTAGATTGTTGTTCAAGCAGTATATACCAAGAAAGAGGAAACACTTTAGTAACAAGCTGTATGTGTTGTGCGAGTGTGAAATTGGCTTGGTATTGGATCTCATTATGCACACAGGAAGCAAAACATTGAAAGATACCAGGTAGTTATTGGGAATCTCAGGTAGTGAGAAAAATTATGGAACTATATCTTGGTAAGGGGCATATATTTTATACTGATAACTGGTACACAAGCTCATTATTCAGTGATTTCATGCATGTGAACATGACAGACATATGTGGAACATGTAAACATTTGCCCAAGTTCAGTGAGGGCATTGGTCCTGGTGAGGTGCAGGTGTTTTATGGCATTTCGGTGGCTTGACATACATGATGTGACAGTGTTGACATTGATCCATCGGCACAAAATGAAAGATACAGGAAACGTGAATAGAGATACCAATGAACCCATGCTATCATGGATTACTCAGCTAATATGCATTTGATGAACAAAACTGACAAATTGGGTTTGCTGATTTTGTCCGCAATAGTTACTAGTAGTACATGAAACTTTTCTTCCATCTTGTGGAAATTGTAGTGCAGAATGCTTACAATATGTACCTGATCTAGACTGGCAACAGACCACCATATGCCAACTTTTTATTTTATTTTCAAATAATACACAAATACCAGGTCAACACCTATGTAACACATGTCCCACCTTACTGATCATCAAATACTCTTTTATTTGATCTTTGGTGATCACCTCCTAATGACACTTCATGCTACAGACAAGAAGAAATAGAAGAGATGTCTGTGTACACACAACAAAGTGCCCAGCAAAGCACGGGGATATGTGCTTTATGTGTAATGAGTGTGAAACACCACTGTGTATGAACCCTTGTTTCAGGGACTTCCACAAACTGCAACTGACCAGTACCTGATATGTGTAGAAGTGAACATGAGAAAGAGCAAGGTGATGAGAGTAACAAAAAAATTTAGGTAATGAAAGATTGGATAAGAGAGAGGAAGGAAAGGAGTGTGGAAGAAGTGAATGTGTCTATTATATTGAGGGTTTACTATACTTACTGTTCTTACACCCAACCTCCTTTTTTATCCCAGAGGCAATCCGAGCTTGCAGTGTGGCACTTAATACACTCCATGCCTCTTATCCTGGTGCTTCTCTTGAGTTATCCTTTACAGCAGTTGTTCTTAACCTGTTTTGGGTCGTGCCTCCAATCACAGTTAGCCTTCATCTCCACACCATTCTAAATGTAAAATTTTTAAAAAATCCTCATTCTTTAAATAGGAAAATTGAGAAACTAGTTTTAATTCTTTATTAATTTAACTATTCAGAAGAATCTGTTTAAGAAGCAAATCTCAAATCACAACATATAAATGAGAAATGGGATTTTTGACACTGCTGCCAGATCCAGAATATGTGGGCAGGTGCCAGAGAGAGAGCACAGTGCAAGTCTCCTTCAACGTTCAGTTTACTTCTGTATTTGGTCTTGACAGCAGCCAGCTCGAAGTGAGAGCACAATCTCACCAGGATAAAAATATAAGGTTTATCTAAATTTAGTCACTTTTAATGGAATTTCACATAGTGATAATTCTGCAATAATAATGTACATTTGTGGATTACAGTCTAGATTAACTTGTAAATTTTATTCTATCATTCATTCAGTTAACATTTTTTTTTTTTGTAAGTGGATGAATTTGTACGAGTTTTGGGCATGTTGGAGATTTAGAGTTTTGTGGTATTTTAGCAACTACTGTATGTATATACGATCATGAATACTCTTGTATAGTATGTGTGTTTTGCTTCTTTAATGTAATTATTCTTTTGAAATTTCAGATACATCAAGTACAGATGTTGATACTGATGTCCTAGTGAATATCACATCGGGTAAAGTTCGGCTACTTTTTGAAATGCCATTCAGTCAACGTACAAATACTTTCGTCTCGGAAGTTTTAAGAGCTGCTGAAGGTAAGACATTTATATTTTCTAAATGATTTAGTTTTGACCTGGATCTTCCCATAACTGAGTGATCTCTAGGTACATAATCCCTGCAGTTATGGAGGATTCATTGTACGTGGGTGTAACTTAAGTGAAGGCATGTACATGTGTCAGTTTTTTTATGGATGCTGTTTGCTGCTACAACAGCAAATTAACTAATCTGCCTATAGAATAAAGAATAGTATTTAATAAATGCATTTTTCAGAAGCTGTAGATAATGTACTTGAATTACTGGAGATCAATCTAATTTTTTTTTTCCTTTCTCTTCAGTGATACATAATACTGTACAGAAGTATACATTTACAAACTGTTTATAATAACATCCTTATATTAAGTAGAATCCTAGGTAGTACGTTGGTAGACAGCAACCACCCAGGGAGGTACTACCATCTTGCCAAGTGAGTGTAAACGGAAGCCTGTAATTGATTTACATGATGGTAGGATTGCTGGTGTCTTTTTTTTCTGGCTCATAAACATGCAAGATTTCAGGTACATCTTGCTACTTCTACGTATGCTTAGGTCACACTACACTTACGTGTACAAGCATATATATATACACACCCCTCTGTGTTTTCTTCTATTTTCTTCTATTTTCTTACTTGTTCTTGTTTATTTCCTCTTATCTCCATGGGGAAGTGGAACAGAATTCTTCCTCCGTAAGTCATGTGTGTCGTAAGAGGCAACTAAAATGCCAGGAGCAAGGGGCTAGTAACCCCTTCTCCTGTATACATTACTAAGGTTAAAAAGAGAAACTTTTGTTTTTCTTTTTAGGTCACGCTGCCTTGGTGGGATATGGCCAGTTTGATGAAAAAAAAAATTAAATAGGATACTACTCTAATGCTGTTCTTGAGTTTTATGTAAACAAAATAAATCACCAGTATGTGTGTAGTTTATAGAGGTTCTAAATTACAATCAGTAATGTTTAGAGAGTTTTATGTTGTCTCTTAAAAGTTGTCAATTACATTTTCAGTTATCAGTAAGCGCCGTGGACCACCTCCAGAATTTACCTGGCTGCTACCATATCATCAGAGCTCATCCAGCAATACCAGTGCAAGAGAGACAGCAGACATGAGACTCTCTGTGCCAGCTACTTGTTCAGATGGTGTGGCTGGTGATGCAGTCAGTCCATGTGATGTTAGTGTGGATGTTGCACAGATCCCACCTACACCTTACCTTGATCCTGCTCTCAGTAATGCTGACAACAGTAGTTTGCATGTACGTTGCTAAAAATGCTTTTATCTAGACAAATAGAAGTCACAGTACTGTAACTGGAACAGTTGACAATTAACCTACTGTTTGGAGAGGAAACTTTAAAGATAATATTTTGGCCCATCCTGGACTATTGTCAAGTTGTGACTCGGTGATGGTCTAGGACAGTCTAAAATATAGAAGAATTAGACACATATATAGTACCTGGGTATCTTTATAAAGATACCCGGGTGCTGCATGTGTTGAATTCATTAACCTGTCAATATTTTGTACCATTAATGTACTGAAACATTGGCTAAAAGTTTTCTCTCTAAATTGGTGACTTATTGTGAATTGTGAGCTGTAATATCATTGGTAAAAGCTTCCATTTTTTTAGATTTTAATGTTGCTTTTTGTATATTAAAATATGAAACATATAAGTAGGAAAACGGGAAGTGAATATTTTTTTACTGTTTAGCTTAAACTCAGTAGAGGTTGAGTATAGGACACAAGAACCCATTGATATCATTAACAATGTGGTAAATTTGTATTATTTTTATGTTTGTATTTTTTTGTGATTATATACAGCAGGATACAGTGGTCCCTCGGTTTTCGCCGAAAATTCGTTCCAGAATGCTGCTCAAGTGCCATTACCGAACGAATTTACTTCCTTAAGAAATAATGTCACGTAGGTTAGTCTATTTCAGACCCCCAAAAATACATTTGCAACAGCACTTACGAAAATACACTTACATAAATGTTCGAGTTTGGAGATGCATGAAAACCGAGGGACCACTGTATATCCTTTTATATAAATTGTGGTGCATCTAGAAAGCTCCCAAATTTTTTATAAAATGTTGAGAAGCAAGTTACTTTCCATCTCCATGCCTTAACATATTTAAAGATTTTTGTGGATACTAGTTGATACTGTATTAACTAGATAGGCCTAACTGTGTTTGTAGATACTAGTTGTACTGTATTAACTAGACATGCCTTATGGTGGTTGGTTTTGTGTTTACTCATTATTATCATCACTAACATTATTATCAATTGTTACTAGTTATCATTATCATCATCACTCAGTATCACTGTTATCTATTGCCAGTCATCATTATCGTCATAATGACTGCCAAAATCATCACTATATATCTGTCATTTATCATAAATAATGACAAGTACAGTAATTTACTGCGTTTGCTAAGGTTGCCTCAGACCCACCTGGAATGTGTCTTGCCTCATCCCAACCAAAACTCGCCTTTCAGAAGTGTGTGTGTGTGTGTGGGGGGGAAAGGGGAGTGTGCATGTGTGCACACACACTTAAGCTCACCTATTTGTGATTTGCAGGGGTCAAGTCTTAGCTCCTGACCCTGCCTTTTAACTTGTCACTTGCTATATTCACTCCCTCTTAGCCTTGTGGGCCCTGTCATACATACAGTGGACCCCCTGTTTTCGTACTGCTCCAAACTCGAACAATTATGTAAGTGTTTTTTTGTAAGTGCTTTTGTAAGTGTATTTTTGGGGGTCTAAAAGGACTAAGCTAATTTACATTATTCCTTATGGGAACAAAATCGTTTGGTAACGGCACTTGAACAGCATTCTGGAATGAATTAATTACGAACACCGGGGGTCCACTGTATTTTTAAAACTGTGTATGGAGCTTGCCTCTACCATTTCATTATCAAGGTCATTCCACTTCCTGAAATTCCTGAAGTTTAAATAGTACTGCCTGACATCCCTGTGACTCATCTATGCCTTCAGCTTCCAACTTTGCCCTTATGTACCTATTTTCTGCTTCTCAGACAGTTTATCCCTATCTTTCCCATCAATTCCTCTGCATATTTTGCAAGTTATCATATCTTCCCTTGTTCTTCTGTCCTTTAAAAATCATCAGGTATACAGTGGACCCCCGCCTAACGAGCACCCCAGAAATCATACATTTATGTAAGTATAATATTGTAAGTGCTTGTGGAAGTGTATTTTTGGGGGTCTGAAATAGACTAACCTACGTGACATTATTTCTTAAGGAAGTAAATTCGTTCGATAATGGCACTTGAGCAGGCTTCTGGAATGAATTTTGCTCGTTAGGCGGGGGTCCACTGTAGTTCCTTTAGCTTCTACTCATTGCTCATTTACCTTAGCTTTGGAACAAGTCTTGTTACATATCTCTGCAGTTTCTCCAGTTTATTAACATTCTCTCTTACCTGGTGTCAGTTCCATGCTGGTGCTACATACTCCAAGAGGAGCCTGTTATGTGTTGTCTAAAGGGCACTGAATGACTGTTCAGATTCTTGAAGGTTAACCAGCCTGCTGGTTACAAAAATTTAAGAAAAGGCACGGCATTAAATATTTAAATATTAGTGGTGATAAAACATCTGCTGATCATGAAGCAACAGAGAAATTCATTGATGTGTTTGCCAAGATTGAAAATCTAACAGCAGAATAACAGCAGTGGTTATTTGGTTGATATATGCCTCTGGTGATTTGTTTGGCACTAGGCTCACTCCAAGGTCTTTCTCCTTGAGTCAAGTTTGCAGTCTCTGTCCTCCAAGTCTATACAGTACTCAGTTTCCAGTATTCTTGTTCCCTCCCCAGTTTTCATAGCCTTTCACTTTATAGGGTTGAATTTAAGTATAACCACTTATCTGACCATTCTTGCAATCTGTTCGGGTCCATTTGTAGCCTTTCCTTGTCCTCAGCAGGTTTTATTCTCATTAATTTTTCAGCAGTTGCATTCTGGTATATTATTCATATATAATATATAATTTAGTAGGTAGTAGGTTGGTAGTCAGCAACCACCCAGGGAGGTACTACCGTCCTGCCAAGTAAGTGTAAAACGAAAGCCTGTATCTGTTTTACATGATGGTAGGATTGCTGGTGTCTTTTTTCTGTCTCATAAACATGCAAGATTTCAGGTACGTCTTGCTACTTCTACTTACACTTAGGTCATGCTACACATACATGTACACGTTTATGTATACACACTCATCTGAGTTTTCTTTGATTTTATCTTAATAGTTCTTGTTCTTATTGCTTTTCCTTTCATATCCATGGGGAAGTGGAATAAGAATATTTCCTCCATAAGCCATGCATGTTGTAAAAGTCAACTAAAATGCCGGGAACAATGGGCTAATAACCCCTTTTCCTGTATAGATTTACTAAAAAGAAAAAGAAGAAAACCGTCAAAGTGGGATGTTTGAATGTGCGTGGATGTTGTGTGAATGATAAGAAAGAGATGATTGTAGATGTTATGAATGAAAAGAAGCTGGATTTCCTGGCTTTAAGTGAGACAAAGCTGAAGGGGGTAGGAGAGTTTCAGTGGGGAGAAATAAATGGGATTAGGTCAGGGGTTTCAAATAGAGTTAGAGCTAAAGGAGGAGTGGCAATAATGTTGAAAAATCAGTTATGGCAGGTAAAGAGGGAATATAAATGTATAAATTCAAGGATTATGTGGAGTAAAATAAAGGTTGGATGTGAAAAGTGGGTTATAGTAAGTGTTTATGCACCTGGAGAGGAGAGAAGTGTAGAGGAGAGAGAGAGAGATTTTGGGAAATGTTGAGTGAGTGTGTGGGGAGTTTTGAACCAAGTGAGAGAGTAATTGTGGTTGGGGATCTTAATGCTTAAGTGGGTAAAAATGTTGTGGAGGGAGTAGTAGGTAAATTTGGGATGCAAGGGGTAAATGTAAATGGGGAACCATTAATTGAGCTATGTGTAGAAAGAGGTTTGGTAATAAGTAATACATATTTTATGAAAAAGATGATAAATAAATATACAAGGTATGATATAGCACGTAAGGAAAGTAGTTTGTTAGATTATGTATTGGTGGATCAAAGGTTGATGGGTAGGCTTCAGGATGTACATGTTTATAGAGGGGCAACAGATATATCGGATCATTATTTAGTTGTAGCTACAGTTAGAGTAAAAGGTAGATGGGACAAAAAGAAAATGGCAACAGCAAGTAAGAGAGAGGTAAAATTGTATAAACTAAGGGAGGAGGAAGTTAGGATGAGATATAAGCAACTATTGGCAGAAAGGTGGGCTAGTGCAACTATGAGTAGTGGGGGGGTTGAAGAGAGTTGAGATAGTTTTAAAAATGCAGTATTAGAATGTGGGGCAGAAGTTTGTGGCTATAGGAGGGTGGGTGCAGGAGGAAAGAGGAGTGAGTGGTGGAATGAAGAAGTAAAGGGTGTGATAAAAGAGAAAAAGGTAGCTTATGAGAGGTTTTTACAAACAGAAGTGTTAATAGAAGAGCAGAGTATATGGAGAGTAAAAGAAAGGTGAAGAGAGTGGTAAAGGAGTGCAAAAGAAGAGCAGATGAAAGAATGGGAGAGGCTCTGTCAAGAAATTTTGCTGAAAACAAGAAAAAATTTGGAGTGAGATAAACAAGGTAAAAAGCCTAGGAACGAATGGATTTGTCAGTTAAAAACAGAGTAGGGGAGTTAGTAGATGGGGAGCTGGAGGTATTGGGTAGATGGCGGGAATATTTTGAGGAACTTTTAAATGTCGATGAAAAAGGGAGGTGGTAATTTCATGTACTGGCCAGGAGGTGCAACATCGTTTAGGAGTGAAGAAGAGCAGGATGTGAGTGTGGGGGAGGTGCGTGAGGCATTATGTAGAATAAAAGGGGGTAAAGCAGCTGGAACTGACGGGATCATGACAGAAATGTTAAAAGCAGGGGGGGATATAGTGCTGGAGTGGTTGGTATTTTTGTTTAATAAATGTATGAAAGAGGGGAAGGTACCTAGGGATTGGCAGAGAGCATGTATAGTTCCTTTATATAAAGGGAAGGGGGATAAAAGAGATTGTAAGAATTATAGGGGAATAAGTTTACTGAGTATACCAGGTAAAGTGTATGGCAGGGTTATTATTGAAAGAATTAGAGGTAAGACAGAGAGTAGGATTGCAGATGAGCAAGGAGGCTTTAGAGTGGGTAGGGGATGTGTAGATCAAGTGTTTACAGTGAAGCATATATGTGAACAGTATTTAGATAAAGGTAGAGAAGTTTTCATTGCATTTATGGATTTAGAAAAGGCATATGATAGTGGATAAGGGAGCAATGTGGCAAATGTTGCAAGTGTATGGAATAGGTAGTAAGTTACTGAAGGCTGTAAAGAGTTTTTATGAGGATAGGGAGGCTCAGGTTAGGGTGTGTAAGAGAGAGGGAGATTACTTCCTGGTAAAAGTAGGTCTTAGACAGGGATGTGTAATGTCACCATGGTTGTTTAATATATTTATAGATGGGGTTGTAAAAGAAGTAAATGCTAGGGTGTTGGGGAGAGGGGTGGGGTTAAATTATGGGGAATTAAATGCAAAATGGTAGTTGACACAGTTACTTTTTGCTGATGATACTGTGCTTATGGGAGATTCTAAAGAAAAGTTGCAAAGGTTAGTGGACGAGTTTGGGAGGGTGTGTAAAGGTAGAAAGTTGAAAGTGAACACAGATACGAGTAAGGTGATGAGGGTATCAAACGATTTAAATAAAGAAAAATTGGATATCACATTGGAGAGAGGGATTATGGAAGAAGTAAATGTTTTCAGATATTTGGGAGTTGACGTGTCAGCGGATGGGTTTATGAAGGATGAGGTTAACCATAGAATTGATGAAGGAAAAAAGGTGAGTGGTGCGTTGAGATATCTGTGGAGACAAAAAACGTTATCCATGGAGGCAAAGAAGGGAATGTACGAAAGTATAGTGGTACCAACACTCTTATATGGGTGTGAAGCATGGGTTGCAAATGCTGCAGCGAGGAGGAGGCTGGAGGCAGTGGAGATGTCCTGTCTAAGGGCAATGTGTGGTGTAAATATTATGCAGAAAATTCGGAATGTGGAAATTAGGAGAAGGTGTGGAGTTACTAAAAGTATTTGTCAGAGGGCTGAAGAGGGGTTGTTGAGGTGGTTTGATCATTTAGAGAGAATGGATCAAAGTAGAACGACTTGGAGAGCGTATTAATCTGTAGGGGAAGGAAGGTGGGGTAAGGGTCGTCCTAGAAAAGGTTGGAGGGAGGGGGTAAAGGAGGTTTTGTGGGCGAGGGGCTTGGACTTCCAGCATGTGTGAGCGTGTTAGATAGGAGTGAATGGAGACGAATGGTTTTTGGAACCTGACGAGCTGTTGGAGTGTGAGCAGGGTAACATTTTGTGAAGGGATTCAGGGAAACCAGTTAATTGATTTAGTTGGACTTGAGTCCTGGAAATGGTAAGTACAATGCCTGCACTTTAAAGGAGGGGTCTGGGATAGTGACAGCTGGGAGGGACTATTCTCAGCTGTCGTATCTGAGTGCCTCTGCAAAGACAGTGATTATGTATGAGTGTGGTGAAAGTGTTGAATGATGATGAAAGTATTTTCTTTTTGGGGATTTTCTTTCTTTTTGGGTCACCCTGCCTCGGTGGGAGACGGCCGACTTGTTGAAAAGAAAAAAAGAAAAAATAATTTAAACTACTGATTCTAATAGTAATCATAGAAGAACCCACTTGTTACTCTTTCTCGTCATAACATCTCTCTCGGGCAGTCACTCTCTCCTTTCCATAAGGTACTCTGTGATCCACTGTAGCACATTCCCTATTACTCCTACTTCCTCCTAAAGTTTCTTCCCCAGTCTTTTATGAGATACTTTATCAAATACCTTCTTGCAGTCCAAGAATACTCAGTCCACCCATTCCTCTTTTTGCCACACTTCTGTTACTGTATCATAGAATTCCAACAGATTTGTTTCAAAAGATTTGCCATCTCTAAATCCATTCTGGTTATTGTTTAAGAAACTACTACTTTCCAAATGTTGAACTACTCTCCAGATTACTTTCTCCATGACTTTCCTTAGTATACATATCACCGAGACTGGGATCCTATAGTTCAGTGCTTTCTGTCTGTCTCCTTACTTAAATATTGAGACTAGATTCAATATCTTCCAGAATCATTCATTCATTCATTCATTTATTCATTCATTCTGTTATTCATTTATTTATTTTCTCTCTCTTCCCCCCTCCCCCTTTGGCTGTTCACTCACTGTTGTAGGCTTTACTCTGGGGTCCTGGTACAACAATTCTTTTGTTAGGCACTGGCCTGGTAGTCTTGTCAGCGATCCAGTAAATTGCTTTTCTCTATAGCTGGGCCAAGGCCTGTGTGACTAATTCCCTGGGATTCCACTGCCATTACTCAGCTGTCTCCTACATTACTGGGTTCTGCTAATATGGCTGGTGGAGTGGAGACAGATTATTCTGAATGAAATAGTTCTCAATAGTACCTGTAGGGTACAAAGAGGTGAATAATGGAATGAAAATTTTAATGAATAACAGAAACAATGATTTTCAAAATGTTGTGCTGCATTGCTGCTTTGCTTTGTTTCAGCATGACAGTGACAAGAGCCCCGATCTTGGGGTTAACCGACACAATATTGCCCAAGGAATTTCCCCAACGCCCATTGCTGCTCGGGAGAGTCATATCAGACACCAGATGGCACTTCGTGAGGATTCCTATACAGATATTCAGAATTTTACGTATGTATAGTGTCCTATGCTTTTTTTCCATTTTTATTAATCGTTTTTAGTTATAAATTTTGAAAAAAAATTTAGTTGATTCAGATTTTTTATTCACAAATACATTTCTGTATTGTACATGTGTACTACAGTATAGTACCATCCAGTGATTAACCGAATGTCACAGTTAGTTGGATAATATGAGTGAAAATTTGAAATTTTTTTGGCTAGTTTGATAGATCATGTCATGTTGAACATTTCCATACCATACACCAAGAAATCAAAATTTCTTGGCAAAATTGCACCAAATAGAAAATCATCACACAAATATAATGTAATTCTTTGAAAACATCTCATCCATAGGTATTGTACATAGGTGTATATTAAATATTATATCTTTTTGAAGCTCATATTATTCTCAGTGTTTTGAGCAAATCTTAAGTTAATTAAAAAAAATAATTAAAGATATTCAGCGATATGTAAGCATCAGAGGTTGCACTTTCCTATAATATTGATTTACTTTTTTTAACACTGGCCAGCATTAATTTACTTGTAAGGTAAAAACTGTATGTATTTGGAAAGGTACAGAATATGAAGAGAAGCAATTTAAAATCAAATGTTTTAATAATGAAGTGAGATATTTTACTATGCTGATAAAAAATGATCATATTGTAGATAGTGAAACATTGTGTTGTTTAGAGTTTTTGCAGGTACGTGGAATGTTAATGGTAGATCACCAACTGTTGGGCTGGCTGAGTGGTTGTCTGTAGATGAAGACCCTCCTGATGTGTATGGTATAGGCTTCCAGGAATTAGACCTTAACACAGAAACATTCCTTTTCAATAATACTCCAAAGGAACAAGAATGGCTGTAAGTAAAGACAAGTACTGTTTTTTATTGCAGTTCGTGTAAAGTTTTTTATAAAGGTAACTAAAACAATAGACTGCTTAAATTTTTTCATGTCCCAGCCATTTTGTGAAACTTAGATTTCCCTGACACCATTAATGTCCCATCCTTCAAGAAGCCATTATGTAAATAACTATTAAAGTGAGATCATTCTGAGAAAGAGCCTTTTCTTATGTAGCTCCAAGGTTATTCAACAGATTGCCAGTCTCTGTTAAAAGTCAGGAATTTATTCATGCTTTCCTGTATGACCCTTGTAGGTTTAGTGCTTAGTTTTGATTATAATAATAATATTCATTCTTTTAAGTCTCTGTTGAATGCACATCTCTTTTCTAGATCTTATGATACTAACAATTGTACTGTCACTCTTAAATATATGTACACTGTATACTGTATTGCTTCTTTGTTGTTTCTGTTGTTGCATTTATTATGTGGTGAGTGGATGTTTTTGAATTTCTTGAAAGAATAGGCTGTGATGTTGGCACACTTCTGGGAAGGCAGTGATTGAATAAATATTGTAGTTTGATGTGCTAAGTGTTATTGTGTTGGCAGTATTTCCATTGTGTTTACTTTAAAGAGAATAAATAAATTTAGTTGGACTTGAGTTTTGGAGGTGGGAAGTACTGTAGTGTCCCTGCACTCTGAAGGAGGGATGGATTTGTTAAAGTGTGGAGGATCATTTTAATTGTGATGTCTGCATACTTCTGGCAAGATAGCTATTAAATGAATGATAATGAATCCTTCCTCTCTTTTTTGGGTTGCCCTACCTTGGAAAGTAGTTGGTATGGTAAAAAAAAAAAGTAAACATTTATCCCCAGTGTCCCTTATATTTTTTTTTTTTTTTCAACAAGTCGGCCGTCTCCCACCGAGGCAGGGTGACCCAAAAAGAAAGAAAATCCCCAAAAAGAAAAAACTTTCATCATCATTCAACACTTTCACCACACTCATACATAATCACTGTCTTTGCAGAGGAGCTCAGATACTACAGCTGAGAAAAGTCCCTCCCAGCTGTCACTATCTCAGACCCCTCCTTTAAAGTGCAGGCATTGTAATTCCCATTTCCAGGACTCAAGTCCAACTAAATCAATTAACTGGTTTCCCTGAATCCCTTCACACAATGTTACCCTGCTCACACTCCAACAGATCGTCATGTCCCAAAACCATTCGTCTCCATTCACTCCTATCTAACACGCTCACACATGCTTGCTGGAAGTCCAAGCCCTCGCCCACAAAACCTCCTTTACCCCTTCCTCCAACCTTTTCTAGGACGACCCCTACCCCGCCTTCCTTCCCCTACAGATTTATACGCTCTCCAAGTCATTCTACTTTGATCCATTCTCTCTAAATGACCAAACCCCCAAACCCCCTTCGCCCTCTGACAAATCTTTTGTAACTCCCACCTTCTCCCAATTTCCCATTAATTTTCTGCTTTTTACCCTTTCCTTGACAGGACTCTCCACTCCCCCACCCCCTCCTGTGCAGCATTTCAACCCATCTTTACACCCTATAAGAGTGTTTCCACTATCTTTGTTTTCCCCTTTTTTCCTCCTGGATAATTTTTGTCTCCCGATACCTCAATGCCCCCCACCTTTTTTTTCCCTTCATAATTCTTGGTTAACCTCATCCCCATAAACCCCTCTGCTGAAAATCAACTCCCCAAAAATCAAAACATTTACCTTCCCTAATCCCTCTCCAATGTAATATCTTTTTTTTTATTTAAATTGTTTGATCCCCCATCACCTTACTCTTATCTTGTTCCCTTTTAACTTTTCCCTTTACACTCTCCCAAACTGTCAACTAACCTTTCCTTTTTTTTAGAATCTCCCCCAAAACAATATCATCAGCAAAAAGTAACTTTTCAACTCCATTTAATTCTCCATATTTAATCCACCCCCCTCCCAACCCTAGCATTTCTTCTTTTTCAACCCCATCTTAAATTATTAAAAACCATGGTGACATTACATCCTTCTCTACTTTTCCGGAGTAAAACTCCCTCTCCTCCCCCCTCCGGCCTACTTCCTCTACAAACTCTTTCAGCCTTCAGTCTTCTCCTTTCCCTACACTTGCACATTTACTTGCTCCCCTCCCCTTCAAAGCCTTTTCTTCCATAAATGCAATAAAAAATTCTCTACCTTTAATTAAAAACTGTTCACTATACTTCATGTAAAACTTATCTCATCCCCCACCCCTCTAAAGCCTCCTTTCATCTGCAATCCTATCTCTTCCCTCTAATTCTTTCAAAAAAACCCCCCCTTTACCTGGTATCTCAGTAAACTTTTTTTTTTTTTTTTTTTTTTTTTTAAAAC
>WNWK01000596.1:0-20000 GCA_009830355.1 Cherax destructor
ACATAGGATGTCAGCTTCAAATTACAGACCAATTAGCTTATCCTCCACTGTGGGGGAAAACTGATGGAATCTATAATTGCCAAGGTTATTTGAAGGCCACCTTTAAAGACAAATTGACCTATGAATCTCAGGATGGTTTTACGAAGGGGCATTAATGCCTTATGAATTTGCCAACTTTTTTCACTACAGTATTTGAGGTGGAAGACCAAAGTAATGAATATGATATTGCATATATGGACTTCAGTAAGGCCTTTGATAGAGTTCCACAAAGGAGATTGTTGTGGAGCGTAGGACATGAAAAAGGGGCAATTTTTTCTGGACTGTGGTACGGTTGATGGATGGGCAACAGAGTTTGCATAAATGGGGAAAAATCAGAATAGCAATGCATCACAAGCAGTGTTCCACAGGGGTCAGTGTTGGGCCCTTTGTTGTTCACAATATACATAAATTACATAGATGAGAGAATCAATAATGACATAAGCAGGTTTGTCAATAACACTAAAATAGGCTGCCAGATTAATTTTGATGACACTAGAGCACTACAGGAAGATCAGGATAGGTTGATGCAATGGTTAGGGAAGTGGGAGATGCATTTAATATAGACAAATGGAAGTTTCTAAGCCTGGGAAAAAGAGAATAACCATGGCACTTATAGACTGAATAATGAAGATCCCAATCATTCTGAATTAAGTTGGGAGTTCTGGTTAGCAGTAATCTAAAGCCAAGACAACAATGTATAAGTGTTTGCAATGCAACTAATAAAATTATTGGCTTAATATCGAGATGTATAAATAACAGGAGTCCAAGTTATACTTTAACTTTAAATATCTTTGGTAAAGCCTCATTTTTATTATGTTGTGCAGGTCTGATCACCATATTACAGAATGGACATAAATGCACTGAAAAACCTACATTGAAGGATGACAAAACTGATACCATGTATCAGAAATATTTCCTATGAGGACAGACTGAGGGCACTGAATCTGCACTCCCTATAAAGGCGCCACAGAATTATGGGGGATATGACTGAGGTATATAAATGGAAGATTACAGAGTAGCATTATTGAAGCAAAAACCTTGGGTAACTTTAAAAATAGGTTAGACAAGTACATGAGTGGGTGGGAGCTGGACTTGCCTAGCATGTGCCAGCAGGCCTGCTGTAGTGCTTCTTCTTTCTTATGTTCTTATGCAAGTCTAAAATAATGGAAAAATTACCAATATGAAGTTGAAACGATGTCAAACAAATATCTTATTAATGGAAGAAAGAATAAGTGGCACCCTGTTATTAATCTAATGGTAAATGCATTGTGAAAATATTTCAGAAGCAAGGCTTATTGAAAAACTTAGATATTTTATGAACAAGTCTTAATAAAAAAAACTGACTTACCCTGAAGATTTGCCTCACGGTTAATGAACCCCATTGCAGACAGTTGTTCCAGCTGTGATGCATACTGTTGCTCTGGATTACCAATATTACCACTACCAGCTAGAGCCTGGGACTGTCAACAAATAAAGGAGACCAATTAAACCATTAATCAAGAGCACATGCCTACAATATAGATGTGCAGTATCTAGATTTGAAAGCTTTAGGAAGCTAGTGCACATTTTCTTTTATAAGCACACGTCTATCTCCCACCAGGGTAAGGTGACCAAAAGAGAAAAAAAAAAAAAAAAAAAAAAAAACAAGGACATACACCAATGACTAATGTCAAACTCTTAAGAAGAAATAAAATGAAGGTAAAAGGAGCATTATACAGTATTTCAGCCTCATACTGGGCTCCTTAAGATCTTCAGCATAAAGCTGAAATACACACTATTTTACCTTCAGTTCACCTGTACCATTCACTAGTCTATAATATACTTTTCTAAACAGCTCTAAGACAGCATATAAAGTATATTATATTCATGTTAAGCACTAAACCCATGTGGGTCATTCAGTGCAAGACATGGAGGCTTGATCCTCCATCTGCTGAGTGCAAGACAGATACGCTTCCTATTTAAACTCACCTAGTTGTCCACCAATATTTAGCAGAAAAAAAAGTTCAATGCTTACAAAGATGCTCCAAGAATCAATGAAGGCTATTTTTAACAACTTCAAAAACAATTTTTTTTTTTTGCAGTAAATAACATGCACTTCTCAGATAAGTATTAAAAAAAAAAAAAAATGTTAATGAAAAATCCATAGTAAGCACAGCACTGACTTTGAAGATTACACATTATTTTGAGTAACAATAATACTGAAATAGTTTATAGAGCACAGTAGGGCCCCACTTATACGGCAGTTAGGTTCTAGGCTACTGCCGGAAAGCAGACATCGCTGGAAAGCAGAACGCCATTTTTTCCACTTATATGCATATAAATGCCAGACAAGTAGTTTACACTAACTTATATTAAGTTAGTAATAGAACTAGGCATTAAAAAACACAACAAAAAGTCAAATATGTACATACATAGTACAGTGGACCCTCGGTTTTCGTTGAAAATTCATTCCAGAATGCTGTTCGAGTGTCTTTACTGAACGAATTTGTTCCCATAAGGACAAATGTAACTTAGATTAGTCGTTTCAGAACCCCAAAAATACACTTACAAAAGCTCTTACAAAAATACATTTACATAATTGTTCGAGTTTTGAGGTGAACGAAAACTAAGGGTCCACTGTACATTCATTACTCACCTTAAAATATTTGTAGTCTTAATGTAGGGCGAGAGGTGAGTAGTACTTATTTGTAGGAAGTCAGATGTAGGTAGCCGGTAGATGTAGGTATGTACCACTCAAAGAAGGTTCCTTGATGCTGGTGAGGGGCTCTTGATCTAGGGAACTGTGCTCCAGTTCCCTGAATTAAACCTGAATACCTTCCACATCCCCCCACAGGTGCTGCATAATCCTATGGGTTTAGCACTTTCCCCTAGATTATTATTATAATAATAATAATGTAGGTACATATGTAGTCCATCTGGGCTACATACCTACACGATATTTAATGTGGCCCAGAGTCATATTATTACTAACGACATACCATGTTCACTGAGTTTAATAGTTTCTAACAACTACCTTTAGATGCCATCATAAACAAAGGGAGAAGTAATGAATAATTCATGCCGAGAATTGTAAACAAAAGCATTACGTATTAAGGGGAGTGACTGGGCCAAAGGAGATTCATACACGTTTTCTCTGATGCTGGACCAGAGAAAACAATGTTTTCCCTCCACCCAACTACCACCCCTCCATAGCATATAAACAAAACATTGCATATTTATATGCTATGTAACGTGTTTCTTATATAATTTTGAAGAAAACATCATAGATGGATTAATGAAAATTTCTATATTAATGTAAAATAAGACATTTAATGTGCCCAAGAGTGATTATTATTACGTACTATTAGTATTACTATGGTGTTAAGATTAGAGGGACACTCTTAGTGATTTTAATGTGTACCTGCACGTCAACACAGTGTGTAAGTATATTTAGGTACAGGTACACATAAGTATAATTATCAGAGTACATATAAAATACGCAATAACTTTAAAACACTTGAAATTTTGGAAAGTTTCCAGACATAATAGAGATGTGCTCACGGAGAATGTAAACAAACTGGGTGGTGCGCGCCGTATTTGAAAGACCTCTCACTGTATAGAGTTTTGGTCATAATTTGAAATCACCATATTAGCGGAACGCCGTAAAGCGGGGCCCTACTGTAAGTAATGTCTGACTAATAATTAAACATTTAGGCAATGTTATACATACTGAGTATGTCCCACTTTTGCGAGCTTCGAACATTCGCGAATGCCCAGCCGCCCAATCATATTTACCAAGCGAGCAGCAACCGCTATTGATGAGCCAACCCCTAAGTGCTCAAAGAAAGTCATGAATCTGGAGGAGAAGGTGAAATTGCTAGACAAGTGTAGGGCTGATTTTTTGAGCAATTCTGCCATTGGAAAATTATTTAATGTAAATACACAGTGCCATTAAATGGCGGGGGCGGCGACGTCTCTCCACGTGTAAAAAGTTGTAAGATGGAATCACATTATGTGATCAACAAATGAAAATCCATAGACCTATTCATGCAAGAAAGCTTGAATCGTGGAGTGAGGTAGCACCAGTAGAACCAGGCTCTCATCACCCACTGACTTCTAGAAAGCAAGTGGTTTGATAATTTAAAGAGTTCTCTGAAGAGACTGAAGATAAGTGGAGAATCAGGTCATAATCATGTCTCGCAGCTGCATCCAGCAAGCTGTAAAAAAAACAGTGCGATGTAAGAGGATACAGGCCTGAGCAGTGTGGAATATGATGAACAGCCTGTATTGAAGAAGATGCCTGACCATGGACCTTCATGCAAGGAAAGAGTAGATCGTGGTGTAAGGCTAGCACAAGACCGATGCACCCTAAACCCCCATCCTAACTCTAAAAGTAAGGGATGTTTATATTTCTAGACATGTTCTCATTTTGCAAACCAAGATATGAGAATATTTTCAGATTTCGGCAGTCTGCATCCCCTAACACCCATGATGGAGGGATCGGCCTCCCTGTACATTTTATTTTCCCAATACGCCGGCTGTCTCCCACCGAGGTAGGGTGACCCCAAAAAGGTAAAAAACTCTCACCATCATTCACACAATCATTGTCTTTGCAGAGGTGTGCAGATATGACAGTTCAATAGTCACTGCAAACAACAAATATCCCAAACCCCTCCTTTAAAGTGCAGGCATTGTAGTTCCCACCTCCAGGACTCAAGTACTATGTCTATGATATGTTTATATTTTCTTCAAAATTATATAAGAAACACGTTACACAGCATATAAATATGTTATGTTTATATGCTATGGAGGTGTGATAGCTGGGCAGAGGGAAAACATTATGTTTTCTCAGGTCCAGCATCAGAGAAAACGTGTATGAATCTGAGTTTGGCCCAGTCACTCCCCTTAACACTCCGCTTTTGTTTACAATTCTCTGCATGAATTATTCATTACTTCTCCCTTCGTTTATGATGGCATCTAAAGGTAGTTGTTAGAAACGATTAAATTCAGTGAACAAGGAATGTCGATGGTAATAATATGGCTTTGGGCCACAGTGTAGGTAGCCAGTAGGTGTAGTCCAGGGCTACACCTACACCAGGGCTACACCTACCGGCTACCTACACTGACTTCCTACAAATTTATACTACTCACCTCTCATCCAACATTAAGACTAATAAATATTTTAAGGTAAATAATGAGTGTACTGAATGTTTATTTTATTTCTCTGGGCTGCTTTAAATATCGTATATTAAGTTTAGGACGGGGAGCCAGGGCTACCTACACCTGACTTCTTATAAATAAGTACTACTCACCTCTTACCCTACATTAATAAGACTACAAATATTTTAAGGTAAGTAATGAATGTACTGTGTATGTATTTTACTTTTTATTGTGTTTTTTAATGCCTAGTTCTATAACTAACTTAATATAAGTTAGGGTAAACTTGTTGTCTGTCATTTACGTATATGCATTTATAAGTGGAAAAAAAATGGCGTTTTGCTTTCCGGCAATAGCCTGGAACCTAACTTGCCATATAAGTGGGGCCCTACTGTATATTAAAATGACAAGCACATCTTGTATTCAATATACAATTACCAAACTTTATTTTCCTTATTCTTAATTTTATTCTTGTAAAATTTCCTTTACAATTTAGGAGACCTGGTCCAAGACTAGGCCACAGGAGCAGAAAGCCAGGTACCATTAGCAGGTGTCCTGAATCCTAATATTAAGGTATTGCTTTTTCTCATAAATAATGGGGATAAGGAATCTGACAAAAGAAAAAAAAAATCTTAAAGCTATCCCTAATAAGACAGAATCATAGCTTTCTACTAATTTTTACATACCATAGTAGTCATGAGGTTTGCAAAAGCATCAGTTCCAGGAACAAGTCCTGGCAAAACACCTGGTGTTGATGTGCTTCCCAAAGTTGGAGATGAAGTGGTGGTGGTGGTAGTAGTAGTAGAAGTAGTAGTAGTAGTGGTAGAGTTGCTGGTTGATGATGTTGACTGACTTGTGCCACCTCCACCTGGAATGACTGGTGGTACACTTAGTCCCATTGAGTTAAAGAGACCTGGAGATGTTTGTCTAAGTTGTTCTAAACCACTCTGTATCTGAGCAACTGCAGAAAGTGCCTGCAAATATAAAAACACTAATTAACTTAATACCTTTGTGTCTTAACCCTTTCAGGGTCCAAGGCCCCTCTCCGAAACTCGTTCTCAGGGTCCAAAAATTTAAAAAAAAAAAAAAAAATTCTTATGGAATGATAGAGAATCATTTTTTCGATCATAACGCCACAAAAATTATGAAATTTGATCGAAAACTAACGGAATTATGCTTTCGTGAAGTTATCGGTATGGATGACATTTACGCATCGGCGATTTCGCCCACTTTGAGCCCTATTTTCGGCAAATTCCAATGTTTCAGTCTACTAAAATTATAGCTATTTCGCTAGAACTCTATTTCTTCTATCGATTGAGTACAAGAAACCACCTATTTACCAATTACAACTACCCAAAATAGTGGTCAGAAAATGGCAATTTGGCCAATTTCACACAAATTTCAAATGATGCCAATTTCAAAATAGGGTCCAGAATAAACAAGGCAGACATTCCTGGCACTAAAATAACATCTTCTCTGTTCATTAGTGACGTTTCCAGGCCCCTCTTACATTACTTTTGCTTTTCATTTTGAATTTTTATTCTCGCAAAAAAATAGGTTTACTGTTATGTATACAACTGCATCATTCTAAAAATTGTATAAATAATATCAGAGCACTTGTGCATGAATATTAGACTCGCCAGTTGATGTGTATTGGAAGCATGGTGTGATTTGTTTACTCTTGAACATCGTCAAAAATCAAACATTTTTGCTACTTTGAGCTCAATTTCAAGGTACTTGTCATTGTCAAACAAATCAAAATCATCTCTATTTCTGTAATATATCTTCCAATCTATCAAATGAGACCAAGAAAACGAGAATACATCAATAAATACCATACGAAAATAGACTGCAAAGTTGCTGTTTTAAACCAAAAACATGGTCAGTTTTTTTCCTCATTATGCACTGTGTGGTGCAGGAATTTTTTTATACTGTGCACACTGACCGCACAGACCCATTCTATCATATCTAGGCCTAACAGCCTGTTTCTGCTTGATTTCAGGGCACTAGAATTTAGGGGTACTATTACGTCAATAACCCCAGGGCGTAAGCCGTACTAGTACGTCAATAACCCTGAAAGGGTTAAAAGAATAATTGGAGCATTTTCAAATATTTTATATTTATGGAAATAAATTTTTTTAACATGTATATAGGTAAACTTTGCATCAGGCATAAGAAAGTACAGTGGAACCTCAGTTTTTGTACGCCCCAGTTTTCGTTGGATTCGGTTTTTGACGACTTTTTCCATCAAAATTTTGTCCCAGTTTTTGTACATCACCTCTGTTTTTGTGGAGTTGAAAATGGTCTGTACCAAATGCATCCGCTCGCCCACATCACTCGGCCACTAAAGTGCCGAGTGACTCAGTCTGCCTTTGTTTATCGTTGAGTGAGCATCACCCTGCGCGTTCATCCGAAACATTTCGTAATAATCCATTTTTTTTATGCTTGTTTATTGAGTGCGATTACTAAATAAGCCACCATGGGGGCCAAAGAAAGTTCCGAGTGCCAGCCCTTTGATAAAGAAGGCGAGAAACACCTTCAATTGGAACAGCAACAGACTGCAGCTGAGGAAATTACTTCAGAGGAGGAGGAAGAGAGGGGAGAATGTGCCTTCTTCAGTGATTAAGGACATGTGTGCAAAGTGGAGTGAGGTGCAAAGTTTTGTGGAGAAATATCACCCTAACAAAGCTGTTGCAAACCGTGTCTGCAACATGTTCAATGACAATACTTTGTCCCATTTTAGGCAAATCTTAAAGAGATGCCAGAAACTGACCTCTCTGGACAAATCTTTTGTGCAACAGGGTACAATGACTCTCAAGCTGGTCCTAGTGCCAGTAAAAGAAAAAGAAGGGAAGTAACCCCGGATAGGGCCTTGATACCTGAAGTCCTTATGGAAGGGCATTCCCCTTCCAAACAATAACCTCTCCTCCCTCTCCCCTCCTCACTGTCTTCCATATGCTAACAAGAGTCTTCAATAAAGGTAAAAGTGATGTTAAATGTTCATTTATCCATTTCATTAGTCATTTATATTTATTTCTCATTGTTTTCTGTATGTAAAACTATAGTTATTCTCTATAAAATGTATTTTTTTGTTAATATTTTTGGGTGTCTGAATGGATTAATTGGATTTACATTATTTCTTATGAGAAATATTGCTTCATTTTTTTGTACAATTTGGTTTTCGTCAGACTCTCTGGTACGAATTAATCACAAAAACCAAGGTTCCACTGAATAAACTCAAGCAGTTAAATACTGTATATAAAAAATTATATTTCTTGAATTTTCAGGCTGGTAAGATACATTTTTGTGATGTAGCACTATAAAAATTGTATTTATTTTACAGGAAAGCTAGACTAACAAATTATTCTTGCTAATATTAATGTGATTAAGTTTAATCTTACCTAATCTATCTTAGATCATAGAAAATTCAGTTGTTAACATTAATGATTCTATTAACAAAAATCTAAACCCATAAAGACCTACAGCACTACTCTGCAGAGGGGTGCTGAAATTTGGGGAAAGAAGTATAAAAGAAGGGCTTACATACTAATGAAGTCAGAATTCACATAAGTCAGTCAGTTTTAATTGCAAAAGGTAACAAAAAAAGGCACAATACACAAATAACCTGCACATAGGAGAGAGGAGCTTACGACAACGTTTTGGTCCGACTTGGACCATTTACAAAGTCACACTTCGAGACTGTTCTTCCTACTATTGATGTGCGCCCTTCACTCTGGCTCCGCTATGTAGACGATCTCTTTGGCCTCATGACTCTAGTCTCTTCAAACCATTTCTTGATACCCTTAATAATCTTGCCCCTTCCATTAAGTTTAAAACTGAATGGGAATCTAATTCCTTGCGTCCTTTCCTTGATGTTCATGTCCACCGCTCAGATACAGGTTTTGCTTTTTCCGTGTACCGCAAGCCTATGCACAGCGGCATGTACATTCACCACTTTTCTTATCATGCTTCCTCTGTCAAGAAAAGTGTTCTTATCTCCCTCTTTCTCCGTGCTCTCCGCATTTGTGATCCTCAATTCCTTGAAATAGAAATTTCCACTCTTCATAATTCATTTTCCTGTCTTGGCTACCCTTCTCATTTCATAGACTCTGCCTTCTCATGTGCTAAACGGACTTTCTTCTCTCCCAAACTCTCTACTCCTGGGAACTCTCCTGTCCTTTGCCTTCCCTACATTTCCAGTCTTTCTAATCTCAATAACTCTCTGTTCCTTAGACATCAAACTTACTTTTCGCCAGACCAACACTCTTCGCACCAATCTAGTTCAGACCTCTCCTCCCTCTATAGATGCTCCTGGTGTCTACTCTATTTCTTGTTCCTCCTGTCCTCTTCAGTACTTTGGAGAAACTGGCCGTTCTCTTTCTGACAGACTCGGGGAGCACAAAAGTAGTGTTAGGCTTGCCGAATCACAGTCATCCTATTGACTGGTCTTCTGCTAAAACTGTCTACCCTACTTCTAACTTTCACAGTCACCGTCTGGTTGAATCCTCCCTTATACACAACTTTTCTTGTATGAATCTTAGTCCTGGCTTTGTCTCTGTAGATGCCTTCCTCTCCCATTACATTGTAAAATGCTCCAAACTTCAGAACACCCATGACTTTACCTGATTCATTTTTCCCCTTCTCCCTTTTCTCCTTTCCTTGACTGTCTCCACTACTACTACCTCTCTTGTCCCATCCTGTCTGCTGTCCTTCTCTCCTTTTTGTTAGTGTGACTTTGTAAATGGTTCAAGTCGGACCGAAACGTCGTTGTAAGCTGCTCTCTCCTATGTGCGGGTTATTTGTGTATTGTAAAAGGTCTTATATACTAATGAACTATCAGAATTGGAATAAGAGTGGGACTCTCTGAGGAGGCAATTAACCCTTTGACTGTTTCGGTCGTATATATACGTCTTACGAGCCAGTGTTTCGGACGTATATATACTCACAAATTCTAGCGGCTTCAAATCAAACTGGAGAAAGCTGGTAGGCCCACATATGAGAGAATGGGTCTGTGTGGTCAGTGTGCGCAGTATAAAAAAATCCTGCAGCACGCACTGCATAATGAGAAAAAAAAAACTCCGACCATTTTTTTGGATTAAAACGCCGACTTTGAGGTGTATTTTCATATAGTATTTATGGTTGTATTCTCTTTTTCGTGGTCTCATGTGATAGAATGGAAAACATATTACTGGAACAGAGATGATTTTGATTAGTTTCATGATGAAAACGATCTTGAAATTGAGCTCAAAGTAGCGGAAATGTTAAAATTTTGCCAATGTTCAGGAGTAAACAAATCACGCCTCGTGTCCAATACACATCAACTGGTGAGTCTAATATTCTTTCAGATGCACAGATATTATTTATATAATTTTAACAATAATGCAATAGTCTGCATAACAATAAATCTTATATTTTTTGAGTGAATAAAAAATCAAAATAGAAAGCAAGAGTAATAAAAGAGGGGCCTAAAGATATGACCAATGAACAGATAACATCTTATTTTAGTGCCAGGAATGTCTGCATTGTTTTTTTCTGGACTATTTTGAAATTGACATCTTTTTTATTTTGCATGAAATTGGCGAAATTGCCAATTTCTGACCACTTTATTCGGTAGTTGAAATAGGTAAATTGGTGGTTTCTTGTACTCAATCGATAGAACAAATGGAGTTCTAAAGAAATAGCTATGATTTTGGTCGACTGTAACAATGGAATTGGCCAAAAATAGGGCTCAAAGTCGGCGAAATTGCGATGCGTATATATTGCTGACATCGCTAAATTTGCGAGAACGTAATTCCGTAAGTTTTCCATCAAATTTCGTACTTTTGGTGTCATTACCATCGGGAAAAGATTCTCTATCATTTCATAAAAAAAAAAAAAATTCCCAAAATTTTTCGACATAGAATGACAGTTTCAGAAAGGGGCCTCCGACAGTCAAAGGGTTAACACTGCACATTAGTTGCCTGTAAATACAATATATAGATTTCTTTTTAACACGCTGGCCATCTCCCACTGAAGCAGGGTGACCCAAAAAAGAAAAATGCTTTCACCATCATTCACACATAATGAATGTCTATGCAGAGGTGCCCAGATATGACAGTTTAGATGTCACTCCAAACAGCCAATATCCCAAACCCCTCCTTTAAAGTGCAGATAATCAAAGTTAGGGAAAGACTAAAAAGCTATAATATGATCATGATTTTTTTTTAAACACACTGAAACCTTTTACTGGTATGTAGTAATTCATGTTCTACTTACTTGTGGATTGGTCATAAAGTTCTGAACCTCGGGATTTTGCAATTGATTAAGGAAAGTAGGTAGCATAGTTCGCATTTGCTCCTGAAGAACCTGATTACCAGCAAATAAGGGATTTGAACCAATAATCTGTTGAGCTAATTCTGGGCTGGCTGCTAGGTTCTGAAATAAAGTTAAAACTTTATTATTCTGCACCAATAATGATCACATACTAATTAATTCTCTGTTTGACATAGAAAAGGTAAAATAGATAAGAAACAGTATTCTCTGAAGCCTGCTGCATGCAAATTTTTTTTTTATACCAACCTGAAACATGGCCTGAGTATATGGAGCATTAATCATGGAGGACATAAGCTGTGGGTTTTCCATCATTTGTTGCATAAGTGACTGCATTCCTGGACTCTGTAACATTCCTGACAACCCAAGTCCACCCAAGCCAGGGGTAGTAGTAGTGGATGAAGCAGAGGTAGTATTTGGAGCAGAGGTTGTGTTTGGAGTGCTTGTGCTGGAGGAAGATGTGGACGTTGCAGAAGCACCAGGTGTCGAGCCGCGTGGTGCCCAGGGGTTTGGCAGAGGGTCACTATTCTCTCGGCCAGCTTGTGCAGCATCTAAATTGCGAGAAAGATCTGAGTAACTATTTCGTAAATATATGCAAATCTAGAAAACACTAGAAATTCTTTTAATACTGTCCTTACAATGAGACCCACAATTAAAAAAAATTATGATGCCCATTTCAATTACAAAGGTGTATTTTACGTCACTATGTTATACAATAACTACAGTTTTTCTTTTGCCTTATTTTTATCTTTTATTGCTAAACTGTCAGACACTTTTATATTGCTTACTACACAAGAGCAGAATCTCATATTGCACATGTTATATTCCTGAAAGCCTGCACCATATGTGAAATAGCTTTTTCTTCTTTTTAACATGTTGGCCGTTTCCCACCAAGGCAGGGTGACTCAAAAATAAAATAAAAACTTTCATTGTCATTCAACACTTTCACCATCACTCATACATAATCACTGTCTTTGCAGAGGCGCTCAGATACAACAGTTTAGATGTCCCTCCAAACTGCCAATATCCCAAACCCCCTTAACCCTTAAACTGTCCAAACATAGATCTACATTCGCTCACGTAGCGCTCCGAACGTAGATTTACGTTTTTTTTATGCTTTCTTATGGAGAAAATCAAGGTCGGAGCGCTACGCACGTAAACGTAGATCTACGTTTGGACAGTTTAAGGGTTTAAAGTGCAGCCATTGTACTTCCCATTTCCAGGACTCAAGTCCGGCTAACCGGTTACCCTGAATCCCTTCACAAAATATTACCCTGCTCACACTCCAAAAGCTCATCAGGTCCCAAAAGCCATTTGTCTCCATTCATTCTTATCTAACACACTCATGCATGCTTGCTGGAAGTCCATGCCCCTCATACAAAACCTTCTTTACCCCCTCCCTACAACCTTTTCGAGGACGACTCCTAACCCGCCTTCCTTTCCCTACAGATTTATACACTGTCCAAGTCATTCTACTTTATTCCATTCTCTCTAAATGACCAAACCACCTCAACAACCCCTCTTACTTATACTTTTAGTAACTCCACAACACCTCCTAATTTCCACACTACGAATTCTCTGCATACTTACACCACACACTGCCCTTAGACACGACATCTCCACTGCCTCCAGCCGCCTCCTCGCTGCAGCATTTACAACCCATGCTTCACACCCATTTGGATAACGTTTTATGTCTCCACAGATACCTCAATGCACCACTCACCTTTTTTTCTTCATCAATTCTATGGTTAACCTCAAAGCGGTATTTGGATAAAAAAAATGTAGTTACATTCATGATGCCTTGAAAAAAAAGTCAACGTCTTTAAATTTCATAATTCTGTAAATATAAGTTTCTGATACTTTACATTGCAGTTTCTGGTGCTTATTGATTTTGAAATATGTGCAATTGGTTGATGTAGCCCAAGTAGGCCCACTTGGATATTGAGAGGTTTATAATAATACATATATATTTTTTTATTTATTAACACATCGGCCGATTCCCACCAAGGCAGGGTGGCCTAAAAAGAAAAACTTTCATCATCATTCACTCCATCACTGTCTTGCCAGAGGGGTGCTTTACACTACAGTTATAAAACTGCAACAGTAACACCCCTCCTTCAGAGTGCAGACACTGTACTTCCCATCTCCAGGACTCAAGTCCTGCCTGCCGGTTTCCCTGAATCCCTTCATAAATGTTACTTTGCTCACACTCCAACAGCACGTCAAGTATTAAAAACTATTTGTCTCCATTCACTCCTATCAAATACGGTCATACATGTTTGCTGGAAGTCCAAGCCCCTCGCACACAAAACCTCCTTTACCCCCTCCCTCCAACCTTTCCTAGGCCAACCCCTACCCCGCCTTCCTTCCACTACAGATTTATACACTCTCGAAGTCATTCTGTCTCGTTCCATTCTCTCTACATGTCCGAACCACCTCAACAACCCCTCCTCAGCTCTCTGGATAACAGTTTTGGTAATCCCGCACCTCCTCCTAATTTCCAAACTCCGAATTCTCTGCATTATATTCACACCACACATTGACCTCAGACATGACATCTCCACTGCCTCCAGCCTTCTCCTCGTTGCAACATTCATCACCCATGCTTCACACCCATATAAGAGTGTTGGTATAACTATACTCTCATACATTCCCCTCTTTACATATGGGTGATGAATGTTGCAACGAGAAGGCTGGAGGCAGCGGAAATGTCATATCTTCCCTTAAATTCTGACTGCTAGCCCTTGCTAACAAAGAAATGTTGTTAATCTGTGGAACAAACTGCCAAGCAGTCATCAAAGTTGGGTACCTTTAAATATAGGGTGGATAAATATAAGAGCAAGAAGGATTGGATTTGAGGACCTGCCTGACATGGGCCAACAGGCCTGCTGCAGTGCTACCCTATTCTTAAGTTCTTATTTATGAAAAGAATGGCTTAGCAATAGTTATGAATGAGTGGTAGAGCAGGACATGCACAAAATGGGCCAGTAGGCCTACTGCAATGCTCTTATTTAGGAAGCAATCCCTTTTGATGTGTCAGGATCTTGTTCTATTAAACTGCATATTTACCAACATCATGGAGCATCTCTGAAATAATTTCTGCTAACTCTTAGGGTAAATTTTCATCATATGTGTATTTTTCCCAAAATCTTCAGTGCAATCAACAGTACTGTATTGCAGTACAGCCTCTCCTCACTTAACAACGGAGTTCCGTTCCTAAGACCACGTTGTTAAACAAATTCGTCGCTAGGTGAGGAGCATACTATAATGGTAGTGAGTTTGTGTCAACCATCTTTGATATTGTTTGAATGTCACCTTTGCACCATTTATAAAATTTCTGGTATATTTTTAAATGTTTATACAGTAGTGTACTGTATATTGAAATAAACAGAATAGAGGAAATCAGCTCTAATATACATTATTTAGGCATGAATACTAGTCAGAGAGGCTGTCGTAAGTACAAGGCGTCGGTAAACGAGTACGTCGCTAAGTGAGGAGAGGCTGTATTATTTACTAGACTATTGCATTTATTATATACAGTAGGCCCCACTTATACGACAGGTTAGGTTCCAGGCTACTGCCGTAAAGCAGACTTCGCCGAAAAGTAGAACTCCATTTTTTCATTTATAAATGCATATAAATGCCAGATAAGTTTACACTAACATATATTAAGTTAGCAATAGAACTAGGCATTAAAAAGTAAAATACACACACAGTACACTTATTATTTACCTCAAAATATTTGTAGTCTTAATGTAGGGCAAAAGGTGAGTAGTATTTACTGTAAGAAGTCAGGTGTGACAGCCCTTCTGGCCACCCCACCCACACATACTATACTACGATGCTTAAAGCTCCCTAGAGTGATAAAATGCATATACAGTACACTCATTACTTACCTTAAAATATTTGTAGTCTTAATGGTCTTAATGTAGGGTGAGAGGTGAAAAGTATTAATTTATAGAAAGTTGTGTAGGAGGTATGGCATCCTGCCTGGCCTCTCCCACCTACTATGACATTAATTAAGTGCCCTAGAGCAATAAAATGCATATACAGTACACTCATTACTTACCTTAAAATATTTGTAGTCTTAATGTAGGGTGAGAAGTGAGTAGGCGAGATAAAAACAAATAAACAAGAGAGTGTAAGATAGAGCCGCAGAGTACTTATGTAAACAAACCGACTAGTTATGGTTGATACACGTTCATACAAACACCTTATTGTTTACAAGTTGTCTCCATAGTGGTACAATAGAATAAATAAAGACCAACACTTCTATTCTCATGTAATTTTTAGAAGGAATGATGCTCTGACAAATTATCATCATCATTATTATTATTATTACAAATTATTATTACAAGTAATATACTCCGACATTTAATTAAAGCTCCCCAGAGCGATAAAATACATACACAGTGGTCCCCCGAGTTTCGTACACCCCGGAAATTGTACAATTATGTAAGTATAATATTGTAAGTGCTTGTGGAAGTGTATTTTTGGGGGTCTGAAATAGACTAACCTACGTGACATTTTTCCTTAAGGAAATAAATTTGTTCGGTAATGACGCTTGGGCAGGCTTCTGGAGTGAAGATTTTACGAAACTCGGGGGACCACTGTACAGTCCATTCATTAATTACCTTAAAATATTTGTAGTCTTAATGTAGGGTGAGAGGTGAGTTTTATTTGTAGGAAGTCAGGTTTGGGAAGTATTGTTAGCCAGCCAGGGAAGCCCTCCCCTCCCCACCCACACGTAATGTAAACAAACCAGGCGAATGCGTCTGGTTTTCGTCACTTTACATTGTGTACAAGTTGTCTCCACGTTAATACAGTAGAATAAATAATGAGAAACTCCCATTCTCATGTAACACCATTTTTAGAAAAAATGACACCCTGAGTGAAGGCATACGAAAGGAAAAATTTTCTAGTTACCCCCAGTAATATTATAGTGTACACATTTTCTCTGATGCTGGACTACAAGTTGCCTGACTACCACATCTCATATTTATGTTAATTTATTCTGTGGGGTGTATTCAGATGGATTAAGCAAAATGTCTATATTAACATGTGTAAGTTTACTTAGGTACAAGTACACAAGTATAATTATCAGTTATAATAATAATGTAGGGATGTAGTCTGCCTGGGCTACATACCTACACCTACCTACATGTGGCCCAGTGCCATATTATTACCATCGACATACCATCTTCACTGAGTTTAATCGTTTCTATCAACTACCTTTAGATGTCATCATAAACAAAGGGAGAAGTAATGAATAACTCATGCCGAGAATTGTACACAAAAGCGTTATGCATTAAGGGGAGTGACGTAATGTTTTCCCCCTGCCCGGCTACCACACCTCCATAGTATATAAACAAAATGTTTATATGCTATGTAACGTGTTTCTTATATAATTTTGAAGAAAATATCATAGATGGATTAATGAAAATGTCTATATTAACATAAAATAAGACATTTAATGTGCCCAAGAGTGATTATTATTAGTATTACGTAATGTTTTCCCTCTGCCCGGCAACCACACCTACATAGCATATAAACAGCATGTTTATATGCCATGTAACATGTTTCTTATATAATTTTGAAGAAAATATCATTGATGGATTAATGAAAATGTCTATATTGACGTAAAATAGGACATTTAATGTGCCCAAGAGTGATTATTATTACATAATAGAGATGTGCTCATGGAGAATGTAAACAAACCGGGTGGCACGCGCCGTATTTGAAAGACCGCTCGCCGTATAGAAAGTTTTGGTCATAATTTGAACTCGCCGTAAGGCGAAACGCCGAAAATTGGGGCCCTACTGTACATATCTGAATTACAATATATTTTTTCCTGCCATGCATAAACCAATCATTCATCACTTTTGACATGTTCTGCAGTAGAATAAGAGGGTAATTTTTATTCACAATATAAATAAAGAATGTACAGTATATTCAACAAATATACTAATTACCAGGATTTTACCATACATTGACAAACTTTCAAAAACAAAAATTACCTGTGGCACTGTTGTTTCCTACAAGAGAAGCAAATGGATTTGGACCAAACTGTTCCTGTGCAGCATTCAACATTGGTTCCTGAATATCTCTATACATTCTCTGAAGGGCACTATATCCACCTGTAAAAAATTTTTTTTTACAATAACAGATCAAAAAAATATTCCAAAATTCATTTAACCCTTTGACTGTCAAGACTCCTGATCCTGAACTCACTTTGTGTTGAAATAAATAAATAAATAAATAAATATATATATAATATAATTTTTTTTTTTTTCAACAAGTCGGCCGTCTCCCACCGAGGCAGGGTGACCCAAAATTATATTTATGAGTCCACTAGTGTCACCTCAGGTGGATTCCCTTCCCCACTTCCCCAGAGTCAGCGGTTGCCACCCCCAGTGACCTTGCTGGGTGGAAACTTGGTCTTGTCTAGCTGGTCTACGGTAGAGACTGTCCAGGTGGGTGGAATTACTGGAGGTGACACACAGAAAACTGTATCCAGTAATTACACCCACCAAGACAGCCACGACCGTACACCAGCTAGACCAGACCAAGCTGCCACATATATATACATGAAAATAAATAAATAAATATATATATATATATAATATATATATATATATATAATATATATATATATATATATATATATATATAATATATATATATATATATATATAATATATATATATATATATAATATATATATATACAGTGGACCCCGAGTTTCGTAAACCCGAAATCGTACATTTATTTAAGTATAATATTGTAAGTGCTTGTGGAAAAGTATTTTTGGGGTCTGAAATAGACTAACCTACATGACATTTTTCTTAAGGGGGTAAATTGCTCGGTAATGGCACTTGAGCAGACTTCAGGATTGAAGTTTTTACGAAACTCGGGGTCCACTGTATATATATATATATGCAAAAAGATCACAGTAAACAGGTGATATCAAAATATGCAAGAAAACCACTATGAAAAATGAAGAATTCCAAGCGCTCGTGACTACTCACATTATCAAGGAACTATCACATAGTTCCTTGATAATGTGAGTAGTCACAAGCGCTTGAATTCTTCTATTTTTCATAGTGGTTTTCTTGCATATATATATATATATATAATATATATATATATATATATATATATATATATATATATATATATATATATATATATATATATATATATATATATATATATAATATAATATATATATATATATATATATATATATATATATATATATATAATATATATATATATATATATAATATATATATATAATATATATATATATATATATATATAATATATATATATATATAAATGCAGTATTAGAATGTGGGGCAGAAGTTTGTGGTTATAGGAGGGTGGGTGCAGGAGGAAAGAGGAGTGAGTGGTGGAATGAAGAAGTAAAGGGTGTGATAAGAGAGAAAAAGGTAGCTTATGAGAGGTTTTTACAAAACGGAAGTGTTAATAGAAGAGCAGAGTATATGGAGAGTAAAAGAAAGGTGAAGAGAGTGGTGAGAGAGTGCAAAAGAAGAGCAGATGAAAGAATGGGAGAGGCTCTGTCAAGAAATTTTGCTGAAAACAAGAAAAATTTTGGAGTGAGATAAACAAGGTAAGAAAGCCTAGGGAACGAATGGATTTGTCAGTTAAAAACAGAGTAGGGAGTTAGTAGATGGGGAGCTGGAGGTATTGGGTAGATGGCGAGAATATTTTGAGGAACTTTTAAATGTCGATGAAAAAGGAAGGCGGTAATTTCATGTACTGGCCAGGGAGGTACAACATCGTTTAGGAGTGAAGAAGAGCAGGATGTGAGTGTGGGGGAGGTGCGCGAGGCATTACGTAGAATGAAAGGGGGTAAAGCAGCTGGAATTGACGGAATCATGACAGAAATGTTAAAAGCAGGGAGGGATATAGTGCTGGAGTGGTTGGTATTTTTGTTTAATAAATGTATGAAAAGGGGAAGGTACCTAGGGATTGGCAGAGAGCATGTATAGTTCCTTTATATAAAGGGAAGGGGATAAAGAGTGTGTAAAAATTATAGGGGAATAAGTTTACTGAGTATACCAGGTAAAGTGTATGGCAGGGTTATTATTGAAAGAATTAGAGGTAAGACAGAGAGTAGGATTGCAGATGAGCAAGGAGGCTTTAGAGTGGGTAGGGGATGTGTAGATCAAGTGTTTACAGTGAAGCATATATGTGAACAGTATTTAGATAAAGGTAGAGAAGTTTTTATTGCATTTATGGATTTAGAAAAGGCATATGATAGAGTGGATAGGGGAGCAATGTGGCAAATGTTGCAAGTGTATGGAATAGGTAGTAAGTTACTGAAGGCTGTAAAGAGTTTTTATGAGGATAGTGAGGCTCAGGTTAGGGTGTGTAGGAGAGAGGGAGATTACTTCCCGGTAAAAGTAGGTCTTAGACAGGGATGTGTAATGTCACCATGGTTGTTTAATATATTTATAGATGGGGTTGTAAAAGAAGTAAATGCTAAC